>BSSO01000038.1:0-59350 GCA_030267885.1 Mesembryanthemum crystallinum | reverse complement strand
TTGCATATTTTAAGCAAATATATGCTTAAATACTAAGGATAAATAGGTCAAAATCACATTTAAATTGGTCGGAAAATGACTTAAGGGGTGTTCATCATGGCCTTTTATTTTTATAAGGGGGTTCCCCACAATAATTTTTTTATAAGGGGGTTTTTTCCAAAAGGTCTATTTTATAAGGGGGTTTTCCACAAAAAACTCTTAAAATAAAAAGATCATTATATAGTTGTATACACGCTCATGGTTACTCATAAAATTTGTAATTGCTATGGTGGTTGTAAACATCATTACTTCTAGTCATGTAATGATGATTACATTGGTTAGACTTGAGTAATTGTGATGACATTGACTTATGTAATCATTTACGCTCTTCTCACATCCTCTCATACCTCATCTCCTTTCCACCTCTACCTCCACTTACTAAAATACTGCATTACATTGTAATCAAAATTACTTCCAAGTAAACAAGGCCTATATTTGCAGCATTTAGAAATCGTGATTCTTTTCCCGGTACCCATACCTGAGTGTCGTGGTTACATGTACGAAACCTTGTAACTAAACTTGGTGGTGAGACTTGAATATTTGGGGTGAAGTTTCTTAATAGATTTTGGGCAACTTGTTAAAATAGTTCTTATTTTTTAAGGCTCTTAACTAATGAAAGCTTTTTGGCTGAACTCTTTGCAAAGTTCTCAGTTCAGCAGAGCTCCTGAAACTAGCTGATTCTGTTCTTCTATGCTCTAGTATTTCTTTGGGGATGTATATATGGCCTCACTTTGGGCCGAAGCAGCTGGGGTATTTAAGGAGCTCATCCTCACTGACATCCAATGTCAGTTGGGTGATTTGTAATTTCATTTCTTTAGAGGACTCATTATCCTCCTACTCTGTACTTTTTTTATTGTCATTACAGTTTTTCTTTAAAAAAAAATAAAACAGTATTTCTTTGGGGATACAATAACTCTAGACAAATTTTAGTGTTTTACTATCTTTTTGGTCATATCGATATCGGTTCATTATCTGGTCAGAGTCTCAGAGGCGAGACTCTTAGTTGGTATTGTTTGTTGTTGTGCTCATTTTGGCTCATTGTTATAATGTTAATCACTAACCTCTGAATGTTGTAGGCAGTTCAAAACTTGGTTGATGAGGAGTTCCAAGGCATTGCACATTTGCGCACTTCAACACTGCACAAAAAGATTGCATCTGCTCGTCATGATTTTATTAAAATTCAAGGCTCTGAAAACAAGCTCGAGGCACTATTACAGGTTTGCTTCTTTATAACTTAATTTCTCCTTAATAAGGCCATTAATTCTGGAACTTCAATAGGCTAATACTCTTCAATGCATCACATCTTTGCGTTTGTTGTGATGATATGATATTACCATCTTGGATCTGATGTACTGTGTTGTTGCTTTATATTCAATAATTCAAATATGATGACTGTTGTGAATGATCAATAAGTTGACATTGCGAATTGATGTTCTAAGGGATTGTATATTTTAGAAGAAGTGATTGTGAAGTAGAAAGTCTTGGAAAGGGGTTTGGGGAGACTTGTTTGATTCGTAGTAGGAAGTGAACAGTCATTGGGAAGTTGAATTTGCCTAGTTAAGTTCGACATTGGAGCATAAGTTCACTAAGTTCGACATTGGAGCATAAGTTCACTTTAATGGGAGTTGAATTTTGCTAAACGTATTAGTTTATTTCCTAGGTTAACTCATTTTCAAACTATTGAACCTTTATGGGTGAACAAATTTCTATGTCTATTAATCAAATAAGACCTAAATTTGAATTTGCACTTGTAGTGTGCTCTTAACCTTAGGGGTATCTTAGGTTGTGTTATGCCTTTTTAATGATAAACTGCTGATGTAAACTAATTTTGTAGCTTAATTGAACATAAAATATTACATGTTATTTGAAACTGGTCAAGAGCCAGTCATTGTTATGTTGACATCTGAAAATTTACCGAAGTTATTTAATTAAACCGGTGGGACATGTTAACCCTTTTAAATTGGTTAAAACAAACCCGAACTTGCTTTTTTCATGTCCAATTCGTGTCATGTTCTAAGCATTTAGGTATTAGCTCGTTATTTCCCCATTTGACATTGTGGCATGTTGTGTTAATGGACCTGGCTACAACTACAAGTATTTGACATGAGTAGGTGTTTTAGAGTTTGAGTCAATTCTTTTCCAATAGGTTAGTAACCTTTTGCCCTAAATGAAGTGTTTTGTCAAGGAGTATTGTATAATTCTGGTGTATAGTCAAGTTCGACTTTCGTAATATCAAGGGTGACTTTTATAAAATAAACAAAATAGGGACTAGGAAAAGAGGGGAACATTAACAAAACAGGATTTTTGTGTTTGTCAAGAATTCTAGGTTGCTTAAGTGGTTAAAGCTTCCCCTCCCACCCTTGAAGTTGGGAGTTTGATGCCAGCTTTTACTTTTGTTTCTTCCCTTTGACTCTCCATTAGATGATAGACTCCACTAGTTTCTGCTAAGACTAATGTGACAAATGATATTCCTCTAGTCAAATCCAAAACTTCATAGGTATCAGATGATACCAGCTGATTCTTTGGTTGTACTACTGAAGAGGAAAATGACATCCCTTGAAACCCCTCAGTGATGGTGAAACTTCTTTTAACTTGAAAAATTGAGATACTCTCAGATATGTAAACTGACTTATGGTACCTGGGATCTTCGCCTGGCATGTCACGCAGGATGTTGGATACCGACACTTGTGGGATATGATGCTGCTGTAGGGATTTGACTTTGGGATACTGATTAGATTGATACCATGATATTGAGGAGCGGGGTAAAGGTAAGATGGTGTGCATGATGAAAAAAGATCCTTGACACAATTGACAACCCAAAGCCCATTATGATAATTACATGTCTGAGCACGAAACTGTGAATTTTTTATTTTCAAGATCAAGTGAACAACATAACACCTTAATCTTTTTTAAGTATAATGAACATGTCCCCATAATCATACTGTTATCTGTCAAAACTTCAAAAAGTTTGGAGGTACGGTTCCTTGATTTATACCCCTATGTCCCTACCAGATCCTCATATCCTTATCCAGGCAACCTGGACATGACTACATGGCTTGTGTTTCGTACCTTTTCACCAATTGTTCATGAAATCTTCATGTTCCATATTGGCCCATGATCTGGTAACTCTTTTCACGGGAAATTCTCGTTCTTAAACAAAGTATTTTCATGTTTTATTACATTTGAAGATGCATATTCAACACTCCCATCCTGTTGTACCATTATTTTTATATTAAGTTGAACTCTTCTTTTGTGCAAATGTAGGTTCTTGAACCTAGCTTGGCAAAAGGAAACAAGGTGATGGTCTTTTGTAACACTCTGAATTCAAGTCGTGCAGTGGATCACTTTCTTGGTGAAAATCAAATTTACACGGTTAATTACCATGGAGAAGTTCCAGCAGAAGAAAGGTGAGATGATATAGTGTAATTTTGAGCTTCTGTATATAAATGGTTGAGGAAACTTGAAAGTGCATGCTCTTTGAAAAGAAGCAGATACAAGGATAACATATGCTTTTAAGATTGCACCCTTTTAGTGATTGGTCAGTGCCATACTTGTTAGCTCTTGTTCATTTGGTGGTTGCTTACACTAGCACACTACTTAGGGTATCAATTTAGGAGTATCCAGTTTGAAGCTTATGTTGGATTGCAGATGTACTTCCATTACTACAATGCATCTTTGGATTATTTTGTTGGAGGCTAGGTAATGCACTTTGCTTGTCGGGTTTATTGAGACCGTGAGACGTCAGTTTCTAAGCTAGAAAATGACCCTCTGGTGATGTACAATTTCAGAAGAAAATTAGAGGATTTGGGTAGTATAGGCATCACACACTGACAGAAAATTTTCATTCTTCATGTATTCTTGTACTTGCATTCTATATTAAGTTTGTTTGGGTGGGAGGTAGTTGTAAGATTGGAAAAGAACATTAGGTGCATGTCTTATCAGGTTTTGCTGTACTAATTCGTGGGAGGAAAAATGGAATGTAGTTCCCTTTCTTCTTATTTTGAAGTATAATTTCTGAGTACTTGTCCAACCAAGTTTGATCTTTGAAGGAGAGAACCTGCATCTACTACTACCAGTTTATAGAATGGGAAAGCAATGAATGAAAACTTTAAAAATGTAGATGAGTCTGTCTGTGCACTTGCTTTAGTGATCCTCTTCTTGGGTCTTGCAACAGCATTGCATATTGCTAGCCTAGAAGCACAAAATAAATTTGTTTATATTGTGGGAAACAAGCTATCACAGACAAGATTATACTGAGCTGCTAGTACTTGTCCTGTATTCCTGCAGTGTCCTCTCCTTATATGGACATGTGTCAGTTAGCCCATTCACTAATGTTATTAACTTTAACTTATTGTTTACTTTTCATTAGGTACATTTGATTTCATTTAACCAAATGTGGGTGGTTTAAAAGGGTTAAGCATTATTTTAGTTTCTCTCTATTTATGATACAGATAAAAACATATGTTTTACATAAAGTGCAGACTGAGATGAGTGCAGACTAGTGCGTTTAAGCTTTTATTGAAGATATTCATTTTGACTGCACGCATACCAGAAAGACTATTATTGTAAATTCACTGAGTTATACTATTATGTCAAGGTGTTTCTCAATAAATTGGGAGTGTAGAGATTTCTTCCCTGAATGAGTGTTACAAGAGTGAGAACTCACTTATCAAGGGATTCTTGTATATATTATTGAATGATTTAGTTGTATGTTTGCCAATCAAATCTCAATGCTACATTATTGCCCTTTCCATAAGTATTCAAGTATCTTTAACAAATGGAAAAAAGAAGAAAAAATGAAAAGAAAACTAATGGCAGAATGCTTTTTGCATTTGGGAAAAGTTGTGACTTAAATAGTTAAATTTTATGTATTTGTTGTTTCCAAAACCTTCATACTGAACTTGTTAGTTAACTGGACTTTTTACTCATCTCTTGATGCTGAACTCAGGGTTGAGAATCTCAAAAAGTTTAGGATAGAAGACGGAGATTGCCCCACATTGGTCTGCACAGATCTGGCTGCTAGGGGACTCGACTTGGATGTGGACCATGTTATCATGTTCGACTTTCCCAAGAATTCTGTGAGTTGGATTATCATCTCTATTGTTTTTCTATATTCTTGGTCCTGCGGTCTTTCTTGCCCTTGCAAGCTGAAAATGTAAATTAACTATGCAGGTCGATTATCTCCATCGCACAGGAAGAACTGCGCGTATGGGTGCAAAAGGTATGGTAGCAGATAGTTTATTGAAAGAACTGTTCATGATCCTGCAATTGATAATGATTCAAGTGCAAATCTGATGGCTATTACTTGGATAGTTACCTATTCCCCATATATCATTTTGTTTGTCAATTATACTGTTAAACCAGTACTATTATTGCTGCATTTGCTGCTGCTATTTGCTTTCACTAGATACCTTAGAACACATGGGTTAGGTTGTTAGTAAAAGGGAAAGACTAAAGTAGGATTCTTGTAGCTTTACTTTGTGTAATGGAAGGTATGACTGTGATGCTGTTATGTCAAATTCTCTTAAGTATTGCAACTACTGGGTATTGCTTTTGGNAACTTTTGGGTAAATCTTAGGCCTCTAATTTTTATTTATTTTATTTTATTTTATTTTTTATTATTTTTTTTTTTGGGTGGAAGGACTTTGTAGCTCATAAAAGTTTGATTTTTGGTTGACATTCTTGTTATGTGTGATAATGCTCTCCCAATCTGCTGCCTGGAGTATAATCCGAGTGTATCTGCTCTTTCAAATCGGTCTGTTCAAGTTGTGGATGGGCGGATATTGGAAGAGCTAGAGCTAGGATAGCAATTGGCCAGGGAACCAGCGATTCCTTTAGCAAAAAGGAGTTCATACATACTCAAGAAAGAGGTCTTAATCTATTTGTAGGGAAGTTCAGATTTCATGACCGTGAAACTTGCTCTACCCTTTGTTGGATGGGACATAACTGTAGTCTTGTTATGTTATTGCTAAGTGGTCAATTCAATCATCACTTTTGTCCCAGTTGATCAGTGAAACATTTACGTGAACATATATGGTTTCTAATTTTACCCACATTTCCAAAAATAGGTAAAGTGACCAGTTTGGTTGCCAAGAGGGATCTGCCTTTGGCTACTCGGATTGAAGAGGCTGTGAAGAAAAATGAGAGCTTGGAATCTCTCAGTGTAGATAGCGTGAGGAGGGATATCTCAAGAACACGAATTACTCAACGTAAAGTAACTAATACCAGAGTGCAAATGACCTCTACCACTAGAAAAGGCAGTGGAAGAGCTGCTTCAGCTAAATCTGCAGGTGTGCCTGTCAAAATGGTTTCTGCTCAAGCATCTGCGAAAAAAACTTTTGTTGGAGGAAAATCCCGAAAAGCAAGCAGCCCAGTGAAAGGAAAATATGAGAAAGAAAGCAGCCCGTTTAAAGGAAAATACGAGAAAGAAAGCAACTCGTTTAAAGGAAAATCTGGGAAAGCAAGCAGCTCATTTAAAGGAAAATCTGGAAAAGAAAGTAGCCCGTTGAAAGGAAAATCTGGAAGAGCAAGCAGCCCGTTGAAAGGAAAATCTGCAGAAGTAATGGGTCAGTTCAAACCTGCAAAGAAATCCTTCAAGGGCTCAAAGTTATCAAGCAAAAGTACCACAAAGGAATCTGCAAAAATTAGTGTCGTTGGATTTCGAGGACGAAGTTCTTCTTCAGCGACCAGAAGCTAACTCAATTTCACCTAATGGATTCCTTTTTCCCCTTCTCTTTTCAATGTAAATCAGAGGAATTGCTGGCAGATAATTATATGTTATACATGTAGCAATTTTGGTATCCTTTTGGTTAATATATATTGATTTTTCAGCAGTCTTCTCACATTGAAGGAGTGAATAAATACAGTACAAATTCCAGGGCAAAATGCAACAACTCTATCAGCAAAAAAATAAAAATCATAAAAAAAAAATGGATTCACTTCCAAGGAAGAGCGAGCTGAGAAGGCTTGTTTGGTGGGACGACATGTCCCGCAGCATCATAAATTATGACCCCGGAAAAATCAGGTAGCTGGCATTTCCCTCCCATGAGTATGTTCTTCTGCCAAACAGGTCCTGAGACTGGCTGGTTTTCGGCTCCCTCATATGGATTGAACATCGCTCCATCGTTTTGAAGTTGTTGTATGACCATAGAGTTATCCCCGGATCTGTAACAAGCCGTCCAGCGCCTCCATCTTCTGGAGTGAGATGCACACATGAAGAGCGCAAAGGCGCAAAAAAAGAAGCTCAGAGCCGCCAAGCTGGCTTGAGGTGCACTCATGGAAGAAGTTACTGTCGAGAGATGACGAGCCATGATCGAGTTGAACTGGAATGGTGTATGATAGCAGGATGTGAAGGTGTTCTTTTTATAGATTGTTTGTGGAAATAGTGGAGCAGTTTCAAATAGTGGTTTGTTTAAACTTTTTGAAATTTGGCACAATAACTAATCCTTTAGTGAGATTGAAGTTTTGAGTTTGGATTAGGTGGGGTTCAGTGTTTCAGTACTTTAGGGAATGGTTTTGGTGCAAGTGAATTTTTTGATTACTTGTAGCTTTTTGGCTTGTTAAATCACCTAAACCACATATAATTTGCAGAAATAGCAATGGATGCCACTTTTGCTGTTGGTACTTGTAAGTTGTAACTGCATATTCCTGTATACAACATTTCAGCACGAAACTCCTGTTCTCAGCTCTTTAAGTGACCATTTATATCTATGTCAACTTGTGTACTCATATTTGATACTACTTATTTGACTGACATCAACGCGATATGATTAGGAATGAAGCTATTAAAAGATTTGAGTAGGCATTGGTCCCTCCTGAAATCTTAATTTTATATACTCTATATAAGATTGTAAAGAAAGTCTTACTTAATCTACATATCTGAGTCTTTTATTGTTGTTATATAGTCCTTTTTGCCTCCCTTAAGACAAAGGTTTATAATGATTTTTGGCCCGACGTTAACTCCCGACTTTGTCCCTTAACACAAATATATATTGGAGTTTGTTGTATACTACTCCATATATTTTTTTACAAATAAACACAACAATGAAACAAAGCGAAAGTGATCAACTGTGTACACACTACTCAACTAATATAAAACATTGAAATACCGCACCACATATAATTATGGAGAAACATAAACCTAAAATTGACACATTTTGATCGATTTATCATACTAATACCTAAAAGCAAGCGCCATACAAAATCAACCAAAAAATATATAAAGCTCCATAACACCATCTATTTGACTACCTAAGTATAAACATCCTCTTTTTGTGTTTGTTATATACCCCCGACCTAGGTCGCATGGAGACGGATACGGATACAAATACGGGTACGGATACTGATATGGATACTTCAATTCTTAAAATTTTAGGATACGAGGATACGCAAATTGGACAAGAAAAAAAAAAAGAAAAAAGAAAATCACAAGTATACAAATCAATTGAAGATGCAATAATAAACTTTAAAGAATAGTTCAAATCATACAAATATATATGGGTGTAATCATAACTAAGATCAAAAGTGAAACGATGAAGATTGGTCATATCAAGAAATAGCGAGCAAAGCAAAAAAAAAAAAAAAAAATAAATAAAAATAAAAAATAAAAAAGTAAATTAACTAGTGATTGAAATGAAGGTTTGGAATATAATTTAGTCCCATTGAGCAAAATAAAGTAAAGAATATGCTAAAAAGGAGTGACCACAATATGAATGACGTAGAGTAATGTATCTATAAACATCGGACAAGTATCCGATATTATTTCTTAACTTTTTATAACCAAAAAATTGGATACGTTTTAGGAGACGTATAGGGTGTGTATCCACAAGTATCAATCGAGTATCTATTGAGTATCGATATCGGATAAGTATCGGATACGTCTGTTAGGTAAAGTATCCGTGCATCGTAGCCCCCACATAAGGGTTTTGACTTTCCGTTATTCTTGTATGAGGTGGTCTCATATATGAGGCTGGTACTTGTAAGAAGAAAATGTGGTACTTTCAATACTTGGTGTTTTCTTCTTTAAAGTAAAAGGTCTCATGTATAAGGCCGTCTCATATAAGTTTCTGTGTTTGACTTTTAAAAATGTGTTACTAGTCCATGAACCTAAAATTCAATTACTAGTAATATCCAAATAATAATAGCGACCGTCCAATAATCAAATCAATCAACCACCATTTTTTCCACTTTGAACTTTCCAAGTTTTGAACCAGGTTTCTCTCTTCCATATCCATGGCCGTAACAGCGGCAGCAATGGTGGTGGTGGCTTTCTTTTGATTTCCGCCGCTTCATCCACCACCCTCCTCCGCCATGGCCGCCGCCGGTGAGCTCCTTTTCCTCCCTTTCTTTCTTTCTCTCTCCTTTGACTGATGTCTGATTTGACTCTTTCTCTTGAAGAAACTGGCAATGGGTTCCTTCAGTCCCCAGTTTCGGCGCCATTGAATTTGCTGCTGTCGGAAACCACTGACAGCCCCGTTTCTCCCGCTCAAACTCCGGTGAGTAGCTTGTTTTTGTTTGGTTGAACTTGCAGCTGTTTGCATTTTCTAATTTGAAGCGGTTTGGTGTTGTGAACTGCTCTTGTTTGATTGAATTTTGTCCGTTTTTGTTGGAAAGCTGACTAATTTGGATTTGGGGTTGATTCTGGATAAAGAAATTTGAATTGGGTTTTTATTTGTCAATGAATTATGTGATCATTGGCTGAAAGTAAAACCTAACCAATTCATATTTAGCTACCTACATTTCTATTTTTGGTCACAATTTGAGTCTATGAAGGACTAAGTTAGGCAAGTAAATTGATTCTCAGGATCAACTGAGTTTCATATTTGCACCTGATCCTATGAACCTAGAGGTGGAATTTTGGTGTCTTGGTTGATAAGATGCATAAACTAATTGAAATTGGGTTATCCCATGATCTGGGGCAAGCATCGGAAAGTACCCTGGCAGCAGGTATTGACTCGAATGCTTGCCAAGCAGTACTGGGTCCTATCGGAACCTGATTGATGATCATATAAATATGACCATGGTCAGCACCTGCAGCTGACATTCATTGCATTGTTGATTTGTCGGAAATGTAAAATCGCATGGATTACTTGCATATTATAAACCCTCATCTTATGGCCAGATGATATGTTTACTTGATGAATTTGGCCTCTTATATGGTGTTGTCTCCATCAAGTTAGGAGATATTGATAGGCATTTTAGTTGCTGTCTTACTGTGTAATAATATGTCTTGTTTCTTCGTGTTTTTCTTGTAACCCCTATTAGGAAATCTTAGCCACATTCTTGTTCAAATGTGTTTCATCTATTTGTCATGATTGTCTTAATAATTATACTGGACCAAGTTACTTTCTAATTATGTTTGTTTCACTCTTAATTTTGCAGGAGCAGTACCCATCCTCTATAGAAGAAGATTATGAAGCTATTTGCTGGGGTTGTGGATTGCGACTTATTCTACCTTCAAAAGCACCAATTTTTAAATGTGGGTGGTGCGGGGCGATAACGAAGCAAAATGCATCTAGTCGTGAACGCAAAAACTTACGGTGGAAACATTTGCGTGATCGATGCTTTGTTGCCATCCTTCTCACTTTCATGGTCTTTATTATATGTATGCCTCATATACCTAATCTTTCATGTTTCTTGTTAACAATAAGATGACCCCTACCCTTCAAACTTGCCAAAATATATGGTCCACAAGTTTTCCAAGAATGTAAAGAATGCTTCATAGTTCATACTGCTTCTCCCACTCACCTAACCCAAAAAAAAGGGGTAGAACATTGAACTTGGGAAAGGGATATAGTTTCTTTTTGTGACGTGATCTGGGCCAAAAAGCCTTTACCTTTTTGTGAGGGATGGTTCAATATAACACTTCTTTGTAGACTGATGTTGTGCTATTTAGCACTTAAAACTGAAGCAATATTTTGTGTTTCAGCGACTCCTCACCAATCTTGTTATCATCAATTTCCCTTTCTTTATGTTTAAGAACAGTGACCGTACTTTAACCATTGTCATCTCTCGTATCTTTTGGTCTTTAATTTCAAAGGGACTTGGATTGTATTGAGATGTTATCTTCGCTGATATTATATTAGCCCACCAAATGCATATTAGGCTTCTTTATTTGATACCTTGATTATTGCTATTTCTCATTGATGCCTTTCAATGGATATGCAGGCGGTGGTGTGTGGGCAGTGCATCCGGTTGTGTTTTCAATCAGCTATCTTTGTGGTGTGTTCCACTATGTTATCACTTTCATTTTGTCTGTTACTACTATTTCTATGTTCAGTCTGGCAGCATTCTGTGATGCTGGCACACCACCGCCAATAGTGTGGGGCAGCTATCCAACTGTCCGCAAAGATGAACTGCAGGACTATAGTTTCTGTCAGTACTGCTCAAAGCCCAAGTCACCTAGAACTCATCACTGCAGTTCGTGTGGAACGTGCGTATTGGACATGGATCATCACTGCCCATTTGTAAGTTTACATGGTCTTATTTTCCGTAAGAAGATGGATTTATACTTTTGTTTAGGTTGAAGATTCTTGTCATGTTCCGCTAGCAGCCATACCAATCGTCTGATAATAGATTTCTGTTGAAACATAAATGCAAAACCATTGTTGTGATCAATGTTTTTAGGTGCATCAATGATACCTCTACAAATTCAATCACGTAATTTTTATAATTTGCTTCACTAAATATTTCAAATAGTGTTGGAATACGTTAAGGTAATTATTTTTTTGGGATCCGCCCTCATTAGGTCGTGTTCTACTTATATGTCTGCAATT
Source organism: Mesembryanthemum crystallinum (assembly GCA_030267885.1). NCBI lineage: Eukaryota > Viridiplantae > Streptophyta > Magnoliopsida > Caryophyllales > Aizoaceae > Mesembryanthemum > Mesembryanthemum crystallinum. Next base: position 47,537 of record BSSO01000038.1, on the reverse strand, counting down.
ACATGCATGGTTTCTATCCACTTTAAATCTGTCTGTCTTTCTCTTAGTTGTTATTTGATGGGTAGTTGGGATGTGGAACTGCACAGAATGTGAGTAGCTGCTGGGTACACTGAATCAACTGAACGGCACCGAATCACCTGAATGGATAGTAGGTAGTGATATGTTTACAAATTACAGGCAAGCCCTCTTTGAAGAGGGAAAAAGAAGAGTAGATTAGCCATATCTGTAGTCAGGTTCAGGTTAACAATATGCACTCCATCTAGTCAAAGTTTGCCGGGGATAGACTTGTGTCAAAACCGAAAAGTATATATGTTAGAGATATAGTTGAAGATATCTTTGCATCTGAATGAAATGGATCGAATTATTCAAATTGAATTGTTCCTCTTCATCTACTTTTGCAGATTGGAAACTGTGTCGGTGCAGCAAATCACCGATATTTCATTAGCTTCTTAATCGTGGCTGTTATTAGTGTGGCATATGCGGCCTTCATGTCTGCATACTCAGCCCTTCATATTTTACCATCTCTGAACGACAGAACTGTTGGGCAGATGAATAGTGTCGGCAACAGTATGGCACTGATGGGTATTCTGAAGGATATTTTCATCACATTCGTAACTTCTGCCATGTTCTTTTCAACAAGAGGGCTAGTTCTTATGTATCTATTTGTTGCTAGCATATCTGTGGGGATTGGTTTGACCGTGCTTTTGTGGCAGCAACTTTATTTCATCTACGAGGGGAGAACATATTTGACTAGTTTAAGTTCGCAGGGAGAGGCAGAAAGGGACTGCAGAAACCTGTACCGATTTTTTGGGTGCCCGTATTCGGGTATCTGGTTCTTGCGAAGTTGTAATTCAAGGAAGATTCACAAAAAGTAGTCAACTTGCCCTCCCCAAAATGTAATTTCATTGTGGGTTTTCGTCAGTATGTTTTGCTGGATACATGTTCTAATTTATGTTGTTAGCTTGTTGTACATTAGTGAATACATAGTGGATTAACAACAATTAGAAGGGTGGATATCTGGGTGTTGTTTTCTGACGTAGGCGAGAGAAATTTATATTTGATGGTTTTTAGTTTTCAGTTTTCATTTCTTTTGAAAACTAAAAATCAGGTTTTTGTGGTTGGCACTAGCCCCTTTTTGTTAAGCTGTTTAAATAAATTTAATCAGATGAGAAACTTTGTCCTTATAGTTGTCCACTGAAATTTTTGTTGACAATGAATTTTTTTTTTTAAAAAAAAAAAATGGGTTTCTAAGTAAAATAAATAAAATAAAACTGTAAAACAACCTGAATGGAGCTTGATATTGGTGTTTTGTAGGTCTAAATAAGGCAAGTACGAGATAGGCCTATAGAAGAGGCCACTTAAGCCCAAAAGGAAAAGCCTTGATGTTTAAGTGGTTAGACTCTATCACTTATAAACTAATCACATTTCACACAATTTTTCCTTGGGACTTGAGGTGTTATAACTCATCTCGGCTGGGCTATTTTACAACCCTATAGGTATTGCCATGGACAATTGACACTATCCTACTATACTTTTGGCTCAAAAAAGAAAAAAAAAAGAAAGAAAGAAAAAGGGCACATATTGTCACCTAGCCATCCACGTGCACATCACGTGAGCAGAAGAGAAGACGATTTCTCTTCCAACATCCCTGGATAAGATAACATACCACTGGCCTTACAAATTGAGGAAAGCAAGTAAACAAAGTACAGAGATGGCAAAGGTTGCCCATCTCAGTTCATCTAACAACATTAACCCCATACAAACTCCAACATACCCAACAATAACAAGAAGCAGGGCCACACTCTCTTTCCCCCAAATCACCCAAATTAGAGCTTCAAGAAAAATCAAAGAAGAACAACCACTGGTAATTTGTTATTTCTTTCTTTCAAATAATATTGAGGATTTTGATCATACTATATACATATTTTGGCTAAGAAGTTTAACTTATCATATGTTTTACTATCCTCATGAAATAAGATTACGAAAAGAGCTTCGAAGTCTCCAAGGCGCTTGATCACCATACCGGCATCTAGTGGTAAATGGCATGGGAAATATACTTGTGAGTACATCCTGTCTCTTAGGGATCTGCAGTTGGATGATCTTGCTGAGGATGGACGTAAAGATACCAAGGTTTTCGTTACGCTTTCCCTCCATAAGGTGATCATATTAATCACTTAAGCTTCTTCCCCTATCATTAGTACTATGAGCAGTGCAAAACTTTACATTTACAAAGGTTCAAGAACTAAAAGAGTACTAAGAATATATATGTTTGATTCCTAAATAGTTCAGCTACAGCAAGTTGTGAAAAACATAGCCTAAGTGAAGTATTAGCTAAATAATGACCAAACTAATTAGTATATATTCATCCACCAGCACACAGGCTTTGGTCTATCTGTAGATGGTAGGGTGATGGCATCCATTGCGAGGAAATGCAGTAGTTGCTCTTCTCCTTACTGCAGAAAGGTACTCTGTACTATAATATTGGAAATATTGAGGTTACGATAATTGTGAATTAAAATCAAAATAGCGAGACTCATTTCATTTATGAGGTTTTTCCAGATCGACACAAGTGTTTGTGTTTGGGTTCTGCCTGATGGTAGAGTCGACCCCTCAACAGAAATTCCAGAGATTGGGGGTGATGATCCATCAGTAAGTAGTCTATCATTCATTAAAGATGGAAACATGAATGCATTACTAATTAGCAACTTGGGTGTAGGTTATCTACGTGAAACCAGGGTCTGAAGCTGACTTGGATGCACTTATAAAAGACACTATAAGGCTTCAAACAGCAGTTAAGGTAATTTACTTTGTATCATACATATATGGATAAACTCAAAAACTTGCATGAAATTAGTACATAGAATGAACTAGGAATAAGCATGGAAAGTTACCCCTATTGTCAAATGAGGTCAACCTCTTTTCTGTAGGAAAGTTATCCCCATTTTTCATAATCCCTGTTATTAAGAAAACTCACCCCAAATCAAAAGTCACCCACGATTATAGGAAAAGTCACCTCTGCTTCTTTAGAAAAGTCTCCATGTTCTTATGAAAAGTCACCTTTACTCATGTACTAGTTGAGGCAAGATCTACTCACACATGCTGTTACAGTTACACTAATATGTTATCTTTCAATCCTTTCATATCTCTTACTAGATAGTAGATTGTATAGTTTAATAAGACATTTTTGGATTACTTCTGTTTTTCAAGCTTATTGAGCACGAAAATTCAGCTGTACTGGAGAATCAGATCCTTTAAATCCTTCAACGTTCAGTTACTCAAACATTAATGACTGTGCAAAACTGGAGCACTCACATGTGATAAAGTACTTGAATATCAAAGGTGGAAAAAAGTAAATTCTGTTCCTGTCTGAAAGTTATGTAATGTGACCGTAAAACATATTATCTTTATACTAGTTGCAAACTGGATCCTGCCTCTGATCAATCATATGGATGAAGTATGACATTACTCATTTTGTTTACTACTTTTTGATAATCAGGAGACTTGCTCAGAATCGTGTGAGAATTCTGAACCTAAACTACACTGTAAGCAAATCTGTTTCTGTTGTCAATCATTGTAGCGATATTTATCAGATTTTGGCATCTGACTATATAAAGAGTTCTGCAGATATTGGTGATGAGAGTACAGCCTCTCTAGAGAGGAGGTGGTCGAGGCTCTTACAGCTTAGAAACACTACTCAGTGATTCATTCAAGACACATATATGATATTGCAAGCGAATATTCAGGTTATGTTCATTTGGTAATTGTTGGCATTGTCAGATTAGTTTAGTGCCCTGTACCAAGATATAATGGTTCTCGATACAGGAAATGTTGGTTTTGATCGTTTATTGTCCTATATACGGTAGTCTTCTCCAGATCTAAGGTATACAAGCTATCAAAGATGGGTTTGGGTTGTAGGTATTTGGTACCAACAAAGCAAAGCTAAATTAGCTGAGATCTTCATTTTACTCTGTGCCTGCATGACTCGGTCCTCAATCTGCTGGTTTCTTGCAATTGGATATGGCACTGAAGAATTTCAATGAGGGTGTAAAATGTCATTTTGTGGGAGCTGTAGATGTTCCCCTTAAAGTTGTACTAAATCTCCATGTATATGCTGTCTAGTTTGTAACAAAAAGTTCAGATCATTCCTTTCCTTCTTTAGCTCAAGAATTCTCAAAGGTAAATAAAATTTGTTTGTTCACCATCTTCAAATTTCATTCAAAGGAATTTCTTGATGAAACCCATTCTTGATGGGAAGATAAATCAAGAGAAAATGTCTTTACAATCCTTTTCTAAATTTTTTTACATAATATGGAAAGCCCATGCCCTTGATGTAGGTCAATTAAGTTCCTTTTCTTCTTTTTTTTTATTTATTTTTTGGGAGATAGTAGAATTACAGGTATCTGCATTCATATTACGGTACACAAGTATATCTCTAGAGCTAGGTTTTAAACTCCCATTCTTGCGTACATGTGAAATGGATAACTACTTATGACCACCCATAAAATTGTTTCTTGATAGGCAAACATCAATTTGTATGCCATGTTTACAGTTCGACTCACTAAAGAGCACTTGCAAGAATGAAACCTCAAAATGACTTTTAACTATGGCAGGCATAGGTTTGATGTTCATTTGCTTAAAACTTATGGGGTGTATCTTAGTCATCAACAAAATTTTGATGAAAAAAGCTATTTGCAATCAAAACCAAGAGCCATGTCCCAAATGCTCCAAAATTGTGACCACTGCTGCTGATAAGGACGATTACATTATATACTTCGCGAGCCCTTGCATTACTGTATATGTATATGAATCTGTACCACCATCTTCGGATACAAGTTTGTGCTAGGACCTAGGGCTCACTCTCAATTATATACCAAAACCAATCAACAACATTAACAGAAATCTAACATTTAGCACATCAAACCGAAGTAGAATAAGCTCAAAACACCAATGGCATATTTGTCTATAATGCTTTCAAAGTTGAATTACATTGATATATTTTCGGATTTTACAAGGCCTAGGGGGAAAAAAACTGGTTGCCTGTAGATATTTGCACAAAATACACTATTCCTTGGTATCTATAAATTAGGACAGCGGATAGGCTACCATGCAATTACAAATGGAGTTAACACAAAATTGTTGCAAGCATTTCTCATGGTCATTCTTCTACCACTAGCAGTGCGTCCATGGCTATTAGTTCATGATTTAGCAGCGGTCGTCTTCTCAGCAGAAGACGAAAACGCCTTTCTCTGATGTAGTCATCCTCTTTGCTGCAGTACTCCCAACAATTCTCTCAAGCTAAAAACATGAAATTACAGATCAAAACCAAGCCAAATCACCAAAAAAGAGAGGTTGGGGGCACGCTATAGAAACAAAAGATGTGACACAACAAGCAATTGTACTCAATCAACCATCGTACATGATGACGAATTTAGACCTAACAATATCAATACAAGCTGAGGCATCACATAAATTGAAGGCCATCGAGGCATCAACCATAATATCAGTTAAAAGGGAAGAATAAATGTTTAGCTACTTTAATGTTATAATTAAGTGAAGTAAATGACCGGCATAACCACAACTGGCATAAATATCTATCAGCACCAACCTGTCACTTTCGTGACTACAACGGCTACAACATTATAGGCGTAGGTGATTTTATTTATAATTTTTCTCCCCAGATATTAATTTCATACTGAAACAAAAGGTACAAAATAAGAGGACAAGACGTCCTCCATCAAGAGTATAAAGAGAGATAAGTTGTATATGGGAGAGTGATTAGTTTCACGTAAATGTTTTTGGAGGTAGAACTATGCTTACCCGTAGCTGATCAAAGCGTGAAAAGAGCGCAGTGCAAGTCATGTTGTTGGATCCTTCAAGCATATTAAGAACCTGAATATTATACCAATCTCGGTATCATTAGTTATTTTTCTTTTTCTTTCTGAAGGAGTGGGAAAATGGTTGGAGGAAAAACGAAACTGATTTCTCATTCAAGTATCAACTAAAATTCTAAGAATACATGGACAAAAGCCACACATCTATTAAAATTATACTGACCTCAGGGTAAAACTCTTTCCTCTCTGGAAGAGAATAAATAATCAAATTCTGAATGCCTCGGATCTGCATAATAAGAATTCAATAGCTAAGTACAAGAAATTTAGAAATATGTTATAATCTATGTTATTCGGACTCAGCTACAAGCGTCGGACACCAGTACATGCCTAGTTGTTGAATTCACCATTTTTCTAAGAACTTTCCATACCCATGACGGAGTCTAGAAGATGCAACACAGGTACTTTGAGATGAAATGAAAATGAGACTGAGTAACATACGTCAAAATTATTTATTTATTTTTTCTGATAACTGACAACCAACAGCCCATGATGACAACCATGAGCCCTTCCAATGTTCTTCCCCTCCCCCCCTTATTCCTTCTAGTTTTGTGTGTGCGCATGCGTGTGAATGTAGATAGGTGTGCAGTTTATTCACAAAGTGCTTCCTGATTTGCATTATAGCACACTCATATCTCTGAACAGTCGAAACAACCTTGTAACGATGGTAAAAGTGAGCTCGCTCAGTGTAAAGCATGATTTTTCGTTGTCCTTGTATGAACCAATTCCGTGCACGAGAGATATCACTTTGCTTTGTATACCTAACCACCAAATGAAGATTAAAAGTTACAATGCATCACTCGATTATGTTCAAAGGAGACATAAAACTTCTTGAATGAGTAACATAACTATAAAGAACTCGTAATATCCGGTGAGGACTTACTCTCCCAGCAGACAGAAGGAAGCATTTTGCGACTTCAAGAAATTCCGAATACGTACAAATTCAAAGTAGGAACTTATAAACAACATAATCCCACCCTGCAAGACATGTTACAGGAAAGGATGAGAGCAAGTTGACAAACAGCTCATTTGAATCCACTAGCATCTACAGAAATTTGGTTGAACCACTCTCTTATTTACAACGAAATACTACTAAAACAAAAAAAGGAAAAGGTTATACCTGAATGGAATCTTTTATCTTTGGAAATACCTGGAACAAAAAAATCAAGCTCGCGTAAATACATATCGTCTAAACTATTAACAGGTATCTAAAAGCCAGAGAGAACTGATCCCCGCTATAATAAAGAGAATTGGTATTAATAATTTTTGTTCAGCATCCTACCAAAGATCATGTAGCTTTGTTAGATGTCCAGATGCTAAATCTCAGAGATGACACAATTGGTGCACTAAGATTAGGAATATATGCTACAAAGGTATCACCATCGCTGCAGTTCATGTTGAAGATCAGTGCCATAACCTCATTTCCAGCATGTATATGACTTGTTTACTATGTGATTCGGCCCAAGGTTTCATGTATTATTAGTCTCTCAAATTAGAGTTAAGCATGACATATAGTTCCTAGCTTACACTAAACCGTTTGTTTCCAAACTACCAATACAACTGCTCTTACTTAATGTTTTCATCAATTTAACTAATGTTTTCATGATTTTTTAACTTGCGAAACTCACTGAGTTAATACTCCGAAGAAAACCCAATTGTAATGACACTGACAAAATGTAAATTGCGAAACTAGAATATTGGTCAGCAGAGAACATAATTAGTGGCTGCTATCTGTATGCGAGTACATGTGCTTGTGATCTGACAGCTGAGAGTCACTAATTGATATAACACCAGATAATCTGTAACTGCAATCCTATATGACGTTATAATCTGAATAGTTAATGTGATTTTTCTGGAACTGTTAATAACTTTGGTCTAAACCATTGATCACTGTAGTAAAGACTACAAAATGCAGGTAAAGTAGCTTTTAGAGGTTGGTGCTCCCGAGGGAAGCCTACTTTGCTCCTTGAAATTGTAACTGACAAGGACAGCTAAGGCCTCACGGGAACCTCCTGCGGACACTCATGGATTCACAAATCACTATTAGAATCCCTACAGAGTGGTACATACTACAAGACAGATTATTAATGTCTTCCTAGAATCCCTTTAGGGATGTACATCCTGCAGGACATGAGATGTGTATGCACACTAGAACCATTAGGTCATTAGTCATTGCTGATATTGGGAGGGAGGACGTTTCCCCGCTAACAGTGTGGCTACTGAAGTATAGGAGCCTCCTCATGTTTGCTTTCCCCATTGCCAAGTATTATTGAGTATTGACCGATGCTTTTAAGCTTATTGATTTAAGTCATTTACAATTTTACTATTCTGTAAAAACAATGTAAGAATTTCAAACATTTCTAAAACCAGAAAGTCTACTGAAGTGCGATAAGTATTTCAAGCTAAAGTGTGTGTTGTTTGCGAGGGTTTTCATTTTTCAAAGACAGGTGTATTTCGAGAAAACAGTATTCTGGTATCATTTTTTGCTGAACATACCCCTATTCACTTCATTCACAGAAGAAGCAGTGTCTATTCTCTCTGATACTTTTTACAGGTATCCTGTTTTAGGAAGCGGGACTAGTCTAGCGAACCATCACTTATTGTATTAGCTTATGTTACAGTCTCTGTAATTAGATGATAGATACTAGCTCTTTATAAACGGATATATCTTTGACAACATTTTTTTTTTTTTTTGGTTATAGTTAGTTCATCTAGTGTTAAGGGCTTACTTACAATTAATGTTTTGTTGCTTTTTATCTCCTCAGCCAGGAGTCCCAAATTAGGTCAACACGACTTCCACTAATCACTGATTAATTCACATCATGTAGGCAGGGACATGCCAGAACATAATCTAGATTAAAAACACCTTTGTTTCCTTTTTTCCTTGATTTCTTTGAAATACTTCTGATTACTATTATTGGGTTGGTTTGGTTGCAGAATCTTGTTAAATTACAAATCTTAGGTTGATTTGTGCACAAATTTTACACAAATTTCTGTATGCCTCCCTCTCTGTCTTCACTTCCTACCAATTTGTGGTTGACAAGAGTTACCATGTGGCTAGTTAGGGATAAGGCTACAAACATTTTGACCTCCCAAAAACCCCACCTATAGAGGGATCACATTGGGTTGTTGTTTTTGTTGTTTTATCACTGTGTTAACAAGGAAATAGAGAAGACATATCATGATCATACTTATATCAGCATCATGTCAGGTTAACATGGGCATGGCCGACAAAATACCAACTGTGTTACATAGGAGCTAACAACTCATTTATCATGACGTATCCTCTATTGTGAATATTCTCATTTTACGATTAACAAAGCATCTGTTTTCTAGAACTAAATGTTGGAGATTAATCTAGAAAAATCTAGGAAAGAATCTAAGGTATTTGTTTAGAACTATCTAGGAAGTTAATGAGTAGGTGATAAATGAGTAAAAAAATTCTAGATGAAAAGTGAAATATTAGAAAAATCTAGATACCCTTTAGAGAAGCTATAAAAGGAGTTAGGGCAACAAGTGTGTGTGTGCTTGTGGTGTGTGTACTGTGGAGACAAGGGCTTCCACCAAAAACAGAGACATAGCAATAACTAAATCCAAACCTTTTTGGTGAAGTACTCCAAACGAGCATCATCATCTTCTACTATAGAATCAGAATCAAAACGCTCATAAACCTACAGGGTAAATGAGGAAAACTTAAGAACACATGAGGTTTGCCTAAATGTTAACCACTTAATGAAACGATCACATGATTGCGCAAAGAAAAATTATGCACAATGGCTGCATTCCTATTGGTATGTTCAACTTAACCTTTCAAGCAAACTTTGACACTCAACTCAAACTTAGTTCAACTTACCAGAAAACTTATGAACTTGTGAAAAATGTTCTCTTCAGATAATACTCAGAATGTCAAATATTGGGAGCAGTTGTAAATAAGAATAAATGCATTTGCAAGTATGAAAACACTGTTCCGTTACTAACTTACAAAATAAAAAGGGACTTATGCACTTTTTGAAGTGAAATTGAAAGCTCAATATTAACTCATCCTAGGATCATTGATTTTGATAACTTAATGAGACAATAAAATTGGAAGTTTATGAAACACTCTCAATAGGACAGAAGGAGTAATTTATTTCTAAAACAATTTTCTCCTACACTTCAATTTGATTAAAATCGTTTAGTTTTAAAGGACCCGCCTGCTCTTCGGAATAAAGCTCAATAACCACAGATTAATAACACAATCACACTAACAGAGAATAACAAATCTTCAGTCAGCATAAATAGAGAAGGCTAAAATGTTAAGAGATTATGTCAAAGGAACACAAACCTGTCGGACTTGCAAGATAACTTTTGGCAGCACGCCTTTGTATTCACATGACAACCTCAGCTACAGAACAAAGCAACACATCAAGTGAGATGATTTTGAAAACAAGCATTTTTCTATCCTGATCTGAAACAAACACATAAAAGTAGAATATACCCATGTGTATAAACTACAAAATGTAAGACTACTGTAAGAAGTGTTGGCTTTACCTTTCCTTCAAAGTTAAGACAATGGCGGTTGAAGAAAGCATTTATGTCTGCAAAGTAAAGTCCAGGTTGAAATATTATTCTATTAGTTTGAGAAATATAGACGCCAAAGCATAACACCAATCTGGAGTATATACTGGAAGCTCATCATGTCCTCACACAAAAAAAACTACTGACCACTCATGAAATTGATTTTCAAGGTACAAATGTCCTTTTAAGAGGCTCAAAATCACAAATTCCAGGTAAGACTTTGACGATGAAACCAAGGAACAATGAGCTTATTACTTATTAATGAGAATCCAACATCTTCAAAGCAGATCAGCCAATACAAAACCTAAAAGACTTCACTTGTGGGCTTCTTCTCTCCTCTCTCCAGAAAGTAATTTAATAAAAAATGTCAATAGCAAGACATTTATGTTGGGTCATGCAAGCAACCTGTGTCACTCATCTTTAGAATGAAAACCAACATCAACATCAACATTACCCCAATGCCTCCAAATAGACTCCCGCCTAAGCGGGGTAAGGGGGGATCGGTTGTACGTAGCCTTACCCCTATGATCTTTAGAATGAAAACCATCTACACAAAATAGTCAGCAGGACCTCAAAAATATCAACTGTTAATGAATTTGCTCCACTGAAAAGAGAGCATGATTCTAAAGCACCTTCAACTCTAAACACTAAGGTGGTGTTTACTTGGAAGTGATGCAAATTGTAATGTAATGAGCATTTTTTAGTTCTAGACATGCTCGTGGCTACTAATAGAGTAATTAGTTGTTAGGTTGGTTGTAATCAATCACTAAACATGATTACATGTAGTCATGTAACAATGAATACAATGGTTACACTAGAGCACTTGTGATTACATAGATTGACGTAATCTATTATACCTTCCTCAATCACTCCCCTCCATCTTATCTTTTCCACCCCTGCCTCCATTTACTAGATGGTGTATTACATTGTAATCACAATTACATCCGAGTAAACAGGCCCTAACATCCCAAAGAACAATAAGGTAACAAAAACTCCAAAACATTCAAGTCAATTGGGGCTTGCATAGTTGTACTCCCTCCATTCCCTTGCTACCCTTGTACAGGTGGGCATTTGTTTACTTTCATTTTGAGAGAAGAGAGAGAGAGATAGGACCGTTGCAAGTGGGTGGGAATGTGGGGAATAAAGGAGGGGTAAGGGGGTAATTTTATAATTTTTAGTTTACCATTAGGAAGTGTAAAGATTTTGGTGGGACGGAGGGAGTTTTAAATAACTGAAGAAACTGGAATACCTGGATTCAAATAAGAACTTAATATTATTGTTTGGCGATAAAACTGGGCATGTCCATCAAGGTACCTATACAAGAAAATTGACAAATCATCAATGTTTGGATGACACTGAAAAAAATTGTTGATCAAGATGTAAAGGTCTCTTGTCACTGACAGCCCAATAGGCAAACAATAGGGCAAAATGAAACAGGAACTCTAGCACAATCTTCAACTAATCTAATAAATAGACAGAAACCTTACCATTGTCTGACACGCATAATATCAGTTCCATGTTGCTTAGAAGGCAAGCGATTAAGATGCTCAGCAACTGTATTGACGTGAGACCAATTCTGCAAATTTATCTCAAAACATAAAGGCAAAGAAGAAGAGAGGCAGGGGAGATGATCTTGAATCTCCACTTGGCTATAGCCAGGTAAATCTTGGTAAACTAACATACCTGCATAGCTACTACGTCTGCATGATCTATAATTAGAACCTGTGAGTGAAAGAAAAACACAAGCTATTATTGTGATGTCCTTAGAATAAAATGTATTACAGATTGAAGGTAGCATCAGTAAGTCCGAGAAATCACCTCTATTGAAGAAAGATAGTCAACATCTTTTTCCTTGTTTGTCTCAGTTTCCCCAATTTTCTGTGAAAGCAAGTTGAAAATATTCACGCCCAACATCCACTAACAAGATATTACTCCTTCAACTAGAAGAGAATATCACAAATAGTACCAATATAGGTCATCTCAACAAGAATGCCACTCGTCTTTATTAATTATTATTTTTTTATATAAAAAAATTTTCATTAACAAATAAGTAATAATTACAAGTTAAGAAGACAAGGAGTCTTCAAAAGAGTATTCACGTACAAAAAGACCCTCCAAATACAAGTTGCCCCAATGCAAATGACGTTTGACATTGAATGTCAGAGAGAGCACCCCTAACAGCCCCCGCGGCTTTGACCCACAAAGAAGCCAAGTAGATCATCTGATCCCAAACATAGCTGTTTGTCTTCATTCTTACTATATATGCTTTATTTTTACAAATAAGATAATATAGTTCTTTTAATTTCTAAGTCAATAAGTTGAAAATACTTCATTTAGTGGGAAAAATCTTACGGATTGCTCAATGGATTATATGAAGCCATTCAATTCTAGAAAGGTAAAAGTATCATAGTTGAGAAATCTCCAAAACAGTAGGCCCATCATTCATTCAGACACAAAGCCACGCCACTAAAAAAGAAAATCCAAAAAGAAAAGCTTCCTGATAGAAAGTGATTTACCAGCTTGAGCAAATACCAAGAATAAAGAATAGGAAAGCTATCCGTGCATTAAAATATAAAGCAACTTAATTACAGAACTATCACTGTTCTGTAAAGCGCAGAGAAACACAATTTTCAAAACTCCCTCCCTTTACTCGCAGATATAAAGCAACTGATTTACAGGACTATCACTGGCTTGGTAGAAGTATTTGAAATAAACTCTCTCCTGGAAATGATATGTCTGTCCTCTGGCTACAAGGAACTTGTGTGTCAAGGCTATTTATCTCGAATTGACAAAACAAATATGACGTTTGGTGTTTTGATGAAGAATGTATCAAATACACAAATTACACCAATGGATTAAGGCCCACATTCATGGTTTACTTTAGAAGAGGATTGGGAACAAGGTAGACTTGAGTCCACATGAAGATCATATACATACAGATTACAGAAAAGGAATACGGCCCACATTCCTGGTTTATTTTTAGAAAGAAAATAGTGATTAGGGAGTAGAGACCTAGGGAAAATTTAAAACCCCAGAAGAAAATTATGAGATTTATGATCTGAAGAAGGCTACACCAAAGGATCAAGGATTCTCTCTTCAACTACTCTTTCGGGAGGACAGCTTTTCCTGTGTTAGTCTTCTCTCCTACTTTACTAAAATTCTTTGCTATAGTTGTTTGACTTTGAAGCTTTCCCCATTGCATTTTCGCTGCGTTATCTCTACTATGTTTTTCTTCTGTACCCGTTGCAGTTTTGCTGATTTTTTCTCTTATGGTGAGGGCCAGGGAAGAAGCAATTTTTTTAACTGCTACAAAATAGGATCTTTGGGTAGAAAGGGATCATTAAACTAACAAAAGAAAAATGCCTAACCCAAACAGCAAAGATCACTCATAAAATAGCCGGGAAAATTTCCCTCAATACTTGTAAATGAATATAGAAAAGTGAAAATCAAGAGTTGACTGCTGAAATTGCATAGGAAAAGTATGCTTACAGTAATCAGGCCAAGAGGAGAGGCGACGATGATGTCTGAAGAATAGAAATCACTGTACAACCTTATGGTCTTCCTGTCAAAGAAAAAATTAAAAGAGTTAGCTTTGCAAATCTAGAATCAAGCTCGACATCCAAGCACACCAATAATCAAATGAGATAAGTTCTCAACTTAAAGATTTGACACGGCTCTATATAGACAGGCAATAATTCTTTCTCACTTTCCATGCTTTCCACTACATGTATTGTTCTTGTTTTTTGCCTTATATAAGTTTCTCTTACTACTATTTCCATCTGTTTGCCTACTTATACATTTATGTTTAACTTTCAATGATTGTGAAGGTGGTATTTGCTGCTGGTAAGAACTATATCTTTAGGTTTAGAACATCCTTCCTATTTTGAGTTTCAGACTAGTAAGAAAGTGGAAACCCTCAGAAATATTTGGAAAAAGAAAACTTCTCTTACACGATGGGCCTGGCTTTGCAAATAAAATTGGTTCATGTGTGGAGTTTCTTCCGCTATCCTTTTTTCTTTTGGAGTTTCTTAGCTGTTTAGCTTATCCTTTTTTTCTTTCTTATTCTTTTCTTGGGCATTTTAAGACTTAGCAGTGTAGCATTGTTGCTCTGAAGGACGGGCATCTTGGATAGATGCCGCGTTGCGTATCAGACCAACACTCAACACGACACATTAGGCTTTTTATTTCCTTGTGTCCATGTCACTGTCCATATTTATGTCCATGCAACCTAGGCTGCTCGCTCCTTCTTGAGCTCTTCTTAATAGTACAACGTTTTTTATCCATCAGAAAAACAAAATTTACTTGCAAAAAACATCGAAAATAAATTCTGATTAAGAAAATAAGATATTAGAAAAAAGCTATTCAACTGAATAAAGTAACTTGATGTGTGTAAGGATAATAAGTTGTTGTGGCAGGGTGCTTCCTTTGCTATTCTATGCCTTTGGTTGGAACTAAAGATCGCAAAATTTAACCAGACCCCAAAAGTTTTGGTCTTGAACAAAGAATGTTGACCTGAAGCCAAAAACATACCGAACCGGAATAACCGACAAATAGCAGGTCAAACCCAAAGCTGCTCTAGGTCAACCCATTGGGTTGAGGTATTAAAAAAACGCACATCAGCATGAGAAAATTGTGTGGTTACAAACATTCTCATATCATATTTTTACAACAACTTTTGTTAGTCTGAATATTTCCCCTATATATCACTCAGTTTGATATATGTTGTTTCACATTTCTCCTTTTAAAGGATAGCATTATAGCCTTATACGGCCTTTTTATCTACTTGTTTTATTCGTCATGGTTTTCATATTTCAAGTGCGTAGATAAAAAGCTTATAATATGTAAAATATAGTATAGTATAAAAGTATATTTCAGCTGGTGATGTGCTTTCTTTGCTATTTTCTAGTGCCTTTGTTGGAATGGAACTTTCAAGTTTTATCCAGGTACTTCTAAGCCACGTGATTTTGTGTGGGACCCGGTGGTCTACTTAGCCTCTCTTTGGGCCAAAGCTGCAAGGGCTTTTAAGGGGTGATCATCACCGATATTCCGCGGCATTGGGGTGATTTGTAATTCGTGATTCTTTTTATACCTAGATCTTTTGAGGACTCCTTGTCCTCTTAATATAGCAAATATCTCATTTTGGTTTAATATGAATTTCTCTTATAAAAAAAAGTATATTAATACTTTATACTTCATAAATAATATCAATATAATGTCTATCATTTAAATTTTAAGATTGAAAATAGAGCTATGATAGCATTTGTAATAGATCAAAAAATATGTGCCCAACCCATTGGGTCAACCCGGACCAAAAATGCTTTGGGTCATCAACAAGCTTTTCCCAACCCAAAACTGAAACAACCCGGCCTTGTAAATGACTCAAACCCGAACCCATGCCACTGCCAGGTCTANTTTTCCTGGGACTTCCAAGCCACAAGCTTTTGTGTGGGAATGGGTAATTAGTTGGCCTCTCTTTGGGCCAAATCTGTAGGGGCTTTTAAGGGGTGATCCTCACTAACATTCAACGGCATTGGGTGATTTGTCATTAGAGACTCTTTTGTACCTAGCTCTCTTGAGAAGTCTTGTCCTCTTAGCTTGTAACTATCCTCATTTTGGTTTAATACATATTTCTTTTTTTTTTCCAAAAATTAAAAGAAGTAGCTGGATGTGTACAAGAGTCCTGTTTATAAGCACACTTGTACACCTTAAAAGCACCCAACTACGGAGATTTCTGATTTCTATGCACACTGCTTATACTTTAGTTATGCAGTGCTTATAGCATAATAGGGTCAGACACTGGACCTGAAAACTCAAACAGAACTAAGACATAATTGAAGGATATATAACACGAGAATATACCTAGTAAACTTTATTCCAACCATAAAGTGGTCATTATTATTGGCACCAAAAAGTGCTTGAAAATCCGAAGGTTTTGAAGGCTTCTGCAACTTTGACTCCTTGGCCTCCAGTTCATCCTCATCTTCATCAGCCTCAACTCCAAATTCATTTTGGAACCGATCCATATACTCCACATTGACCTGAAAAATACCATGAAAAGGCAATAACAGCAAAGAATTAAAGTCTAATGGCAGAATGTCTTTCTTTATTTCTTAAATTTGGATAAGAAAAAGTTGTATTAATAACATAGCCTGGGAGGACCAACTGTCTACCCACTAGTTACAAATGAGTCCACCTTCTCAAGACATGAACAATACAGTAGCTCCTAAAACCCCAAACGCTCTAAATCATAAGGAGGTTAGGTAACTTATTCATTCCCAAAACAGAGTGACCTTTCTAAAAGACTTTCGCGTCCTTTCTCCAACCATATGCACTAGAAGACTGCAAAAGTAGATCTCCTCCATACCATCTTCGCCAAAACCTTACTAATTGTATCTGCACAGACTCCAACACTGTGGATACCCAGTCTTCCCAAAAACTCCAGTAGACCAGTCAAAAGATGCCTCTGCATATCACAATAAGGTACTCAGGAGCACATCAATGGTATTGGTTTCCCCAGTAACAATGTTACCCTTCTAAAAAACTAAAGTTTACTCTTCTACAGAAACAACGGACAATACCAAGGCCCCTGTTCTTAACATCTTGTAAAGGCATGATTGGGCCTTAGAATGCCTTTTATGTAAAGAGTTTGACCATTTGTCCCAGAACTTGCTCATTTGCTATCCATTGATTTCGTTTCATAGCAATTGGCTTTGCTTATTTTAGGTTGAATGGAGTACCATCAGGTCCATCATCATGGTGAAAAAACACAAAATTGAAAATGGTGATCGAAGCTTGTTCCCACTAGCCATTGAACCAACTACTTGGGAAGAGAGGGATACAAGGATTTATATGGTTTGCTTGGTTGGTATCTCAAAATATCTCCCGAGTTGCGCTATATTTGTGGCGATTCCCACTGGAACCTACAACCTAGAACTTCATAGTAATTAGTGATTCTTATGTACCTAGCTCTCTTGAGGACTCCTTGTCCTCTTGGCTTATAATTATCCTCAGTTTGGTTTTTATACAAATTTCTCTAATCAAAAAATAAAAAGTTCCTCGAACTTTATAGCGTAGAGTCATCAGCAGCGAGTATGGCATTCACCAGAATAGCTAGAATAGAGAAGCTGGTATTCTTGCTTTTCACGCTTGCCCCTGGAGATTTTTTTTCCTTTTCATAACATGAATATCTGGGATTTTCCCGACTAATTCCATGGGTCCTGAAGTTGATGCCTAAAAACATCCCGTGGACCTAAAGGGACTCAAACTAGGGACCTCTAGAATGAATCTCATGGTTCTTACCAGTTGAGTGCCCATAGAGATTCATACCAAGGATATCTCTTATTTCCTTCCACTGATCATATAATAAGGGATTTTTTGCGAAACACTATCTTTTATCATGTCTATTTTGCGAACAACTACCTTTTAATTTTTTTTTGCAAACAAATACCTTTTAAGATGGATTTTGTTGCGAAATGATACCTTTAGCCGAATTCAGGCCAAATTTTTAGTAAAATCCCCAAAATACCCTTACCCCCTTTATGTAATTCACTTAAATCCTCAACTTTTTTTTAACCGTGCACTCGGTTTAGAAAGTTTATATTATTTTATGCGAACTGTGTAAAGATACTTTTCACGAGTATAGAAAAATGTAGAGTTTAAGTAAATCACCTGAGAGGGGGGTGAGGGTATTTTGGGGATTTCACTAAAATTTTGGCTTGGATTTGGCTAAAGGTATCAATTTACAACAAAATCCATTTTAAAAGGTAGTTGTTCGCAAAAAAATAATTTAAAAGGTAGTTGTTTACAAAATGGACATGATAAAAGGTAGTGTTTCGCAAAAAATCCTATAATAAGGTAGGAAAGAAACAGATGGGCTGATTTGGGAAGGCTCTTGAATGAGGAAACTCCCTCTTGCATGAGTTTCCTTCGTCATTATCATTCATCAACTAACAATTGGGATGTGGAGAGACTTGTCTCTTTCTAAAAGTTCTGGATTCTAAGAATATCTATATTTCCCCCAATATCAAAGTAAGCCTCCTCAAAATACCTCTTTTCTCTTATCCAATTTCATTTGGAAGTCCAAGGCTCCTCTTGAGGTGTAAACTTCTGTTCAAACCATGGTTCTGGGTCAGATTAACATTAGTGACATGCTTCAGAGGAGGAGGCTGGGTTGGGCTACCTCTTCACATGTGCATGTTTTCTGGAAAAAAAGTTGATAAAAAAAAGAGCAAAGGGACATGCAACGTTTGTTTCATTATGATGTGGTGAAAATATTGTCAAAACAACTTATTTGGCCAGAGAAGGGGAGTCTTGGCTTTGCCCTCCGACAATACTAAACCATATAACAACACTGCACGAACCTTAACAAGCATTTTACGACAAACATGTTGTTGGCAATGCGCTTTGCCTTTAGTTAGAGCACAATGCCTGAAATTTTTCGAGTGTGTCGGTTCCAGTAGGTTGTATTTCAGATAAGATTGGGCACTTGGCTTCCTGTGGGAGTGGGACCAGGCAGCAGAATGCTTGGAGGTACAGTCTTACTAAGAGCACAGAACAAATATTGGCGATATGTATTTGGACTTGCCATACATATAAGTCAATGAGTAACAGGGTGTCAAATCTCTCCATCGGACTGACGTACGTCCGGCACGTAGCAGAAAAAGGTCAAATGACCCATATACAACTGATAAATGGTCAATACGGTTGAGAAACAGCTGATACAGCCGATATGACCAATCGAAAGGTTGATTGAGTTCGCACCATGATAGCCACAACTTGCTACACGACACCCATATTAAACTAACATTCCATGTTATCACAATTTCGACCAAAACCACGAACCTTTTCCCTGAATGGAGCCCAATGAACTAGGTTACTTCAACTGTTGTTTTTACTACTTCTCTTCCGGACAACAAGTCTTGTACTTCTCTTTTATGTAATATAAACTTCTTTTACCGAAAAATCAAAACAAGAAAGAAACCTTCAAATTTGTAAGCTTGTTTAGTTGAAAAACTCGTGTTTAACCATTTCTAAACAGACATGCAAAGCATCTTCCTCGCCTTCACTTTGTAAAATCATGAGTGATGCATTTCCTTTTCCCATATTTTCTGGAAGGGGGCCACATATTTTTAAACATCTATATTTGTGGTAGTCATACTATTCCAAACTGGGCATGACCTTGACAAAGGTAAAACATTTATGAAAACAAGTAAAATTTGAACCTTATTTGCTGCAGGGGTCAATTGTATAAGCCTCTTCACAAAGCGAAGAGCAATGCTTGCTAATGGAAGCAGAATCAGCACCTAGAAAAGGCATTTTAAGGTTAGCATAGATTATGATGATCAGATAGGTAGCTGGTAAAACAGAACAATACATACAATGAAAAAGCATACAAGTAATAGAGTGTATAATGGTAATTGAACACAGGAAAGATAAATGAAATATCAGGCAGATCATTCCATCCATTATGAACTAGTAGTACATTCAAATTCTGCAGAGTCTAATAACAGAGGATATCTATCATGTATTCTGATGAAGACTTAAGATACTAATAGCATCTCCTTATGTTCGCATACCAGTTCACAACTCTCTCTTACCATATCAGGCCACTGAAAGAATGTAAATACAGCTGAAGTGACACAGCAATTACAACTCCTTTTTTTAGACTAGAAATAAATAGTTGAAAAGAATTGACCAAAGAGTACAAACTAGGAGGACAAAAAGTCGTCAAAGGAGTAACTATACAAGAACGAGAACCCTCTAACTACAAAATTCCCGAAGACCATTTATGCATCAATGAGAGGCAATTTAAAAGCCCCCGCATCTTTGGCCCATTAAGAGGCCAAGTACACCACCTGATCCCATAGTAAATCAACAGGTTTGGAAATTCCGGAAATGTTCCAACCAAGTGCACCTCAAGACTGCTAAGAAAGCACACCGCCACAACACCTTGTTATCTTTCTCTTCTTAAACTAACCAACGATGCTGAGTAATGGCAGAAAGATTGACAAAAAAACTCCTGCTACCACTAAAAGTCCCCCCTAAATAGAACGTGCAAAGTCATAAAGCAAGAATAGATGCAACCACATCCCACTAGCTCAGTGGCACAAAACACACACACATCCAGGGAGACGACCCACCTAGGCTTCCTGTGCTGCAACATATCATTAGTGATCACCTTAGCTAGTACTAGAGTCCAGACAAAAGCCCACACCTTGAGGGGAACCTTAGACTTCCATATGAAGTTCACGAGAGGAAATGAAAGATATTGTGGAGGAAGACAAAGATAAAAGAGGAAGGAGCTGCACGCCCAGGGATCCCCAACCCAAAATCTAGAGTAACTAATGGCGCCAAGCTAATAGTATGAAGAAAACTCAGCAGAGAAGCACTTCATCTCCTAACCATAGGAAGCACAACGAAGATGAAGGTTCCAGGAAGCCACAATACCAAAATAAAAGGCAGCTACTTGAGCACCATGGAGGGTAGACAACAGAAACAAACCGAGGAAACAAGGAAGAGAGAAGAATCCCCTCTCCGCACGTCCTCCCAAAACCTTACTAGAAGTCCGTTACCTACCTTATACGAAAGAAAAGAGACGATACCTGAGAAATGAATTTCTAAGAACAAGCATGAGAGACCGAATAGCTGGCAAGAGCACCCTATCCATTCGGCTCACGACCGTACTTGCTACTGATAAATCAGTGCTATACGGAATCTGGTTCTAAAGGGAAACATCATAGCAATTTAACAACCCCCCCCCCCCCCAAAACCTTGGGCCAACACCCACTAAGTCCCAACTAGCAAGGTGACCCCGTTAGCCCCAGCCACCCCCGACCTGAAAAAGCCCTTCATCAACCTCTCTAAACAACGAAGATAGTAGAGGGGAATACTACGCAATCGAGAATGGAGAATTGTAATCCTCCCACCCAACGAGAAGTACACACCCTTCCATCCATCTAAGTGCTTAGCCACCCTATCCACAACAGGCTCCCAACAAGAAAAATACCAAGATAATTGAGGGGTCACTGCTAAATCTGGCATCCAACAAGATTTCCAAGATACAACCATCAATGTTCACCTGTGCAAAACTACACTTAGACTGGTTGACACCACCTACAAAAGTTGTAAAATAGTAAGCACCCACCAGAAACCTTCCAGAAAGGAAAAGGATCATGTCACCTTGGACATGGGACACTGCTACCCCCTCTCGTCCCACCCAAAAACTCTCCACCAACCCTCTCTCCACACACTCAAGTCAAGTATCCTACCAAGGGCATCAACTACCAAGGTAAAGAGAAACGGAGAAAGAGTCTCCCTGCCGAAGGCCATGAGAAGAAGAGAACCACTCTCTAGGGGACCATTGATCAAGATCGCAGAACTTTCATTAGAAAGGCAAACCCTAGTCTACCTCCCTCCGAAACCCTATCCATTCTATCATCTGCCTTCTCAAAATCTAGCTTATAAGCCACCCCCTTGAAATTTGATCAACGAGAATCATTCACCACCTCATTGGCAACCAGAGCCGCATCTAGGACTTGTCACCCCTCGATAAAAGCACTATGAGCCACCATGATGTTTATTTTCTTTGTATTTATTTCCTCCATTTCCTAAATAAGTTACTAAAACTATGATTTTATAATTTATGTTAGTTTCACATATTCATTCATTAGCAGTTCATTTGAAAACATGGACATATGAGTAACGAGTTATGAGCAATTCAAGTTAAATCCCTCGTAACTTGGGTTCAATATCACTGTACATCCTTATTTTTCTATATAATCTTTTTGCTAAAGAACGAGATTAATGAAGACCACTCAAGCAAAAGTTTACCTTTGGCCGAGTAAAGCCTTGATCAAGGTAACTATCACTAGTTATGACTTCTTCCCTGGCATTTTCCTGATGCTTGGCTAATTTTGCATCATTTTTAGTAACAAGGTCTCTGGTTCGGGAGACATGATTAAGCTGAAAAGAGGAATGAATAAGCAGGCAGACAAAGTTAATATGAATCTGGAATTCCGAACATGGAAAATAAATAAAAAATAAAAAATCAAAGATCTATCCTTTGGTCCAAAGGACCACTAACCGCATGCATGATATATGCGTCCATGATACTTGAATCTTCATCTGAGCCTTTGTGATAGAAGGCTTTCTTGTGGTGGTGAAGTATATCTCTATAGCTATTGCCTACCAAGCAAACACATTATGAGCAATTAAATACACAAGAAAGTAGGATCCATTTTACCTGTGACAAGAAAACTTTTTTAGATAAAGGAAAAGCATGTTAAAAAAAACTTCCAAAGAAAGTACAGGAAAGGAGGACATGATGTCCTCTCGAAAAAATAGTTACAGATTAGCCCATTTACAAAAAGCCTCTTCTTCATCGCTAGACATAAAAATATTGAAAAGGTAGTACAGAAATATCTTTAAGATGTATTTTTTCTCATGTCATGCCCAATAATGAGAGAGAAAGACAAAGAGAGAGAAGGGAGTAAAAACATACTCCAAATAAATGAATTCTTAGAATTAACAGTTATCTTTAGAGATGTTTAGATAACTACTGAAAGAACACACAGCATTTTCATGAGATATTTGGCAAAATTTGCAGTGATCTGCAGATACTAAAGATGTCGTAAAAGCCTCTTCCTCGCTCTCCAAGAAATGTGAACTAGAGTGCAAGAACTATCCATCCACAAACCACAACAAAAGACAATACGCTGTCTTTCGTGGTATACACTTCCATCTCAAAGCACAAACAGAATATCAGACATGGTTTTCCAGTTTAATATCTTTAATCCATATCTCTAGCCCCTCTTAGCTGCTTCCCAATCTTGAATCATAACCATCTAGTTTCCCATTTGATGTCATCTTTCTTTGATGAAACTTCCTCAGATCTCTTATTTAATTAAATAAATTAAATAAAGAAAACTAGTATATTCCTTCATCATTGATTTACTATACCTAATGATAATACTACATGTTTCTGAAATCTGATACACACACCATATTACAGTAGAGTGATCTATCAAGGGTTTATTCTGACACATGGATTACCCTTTCTTCCCCAAACATTTCTCTGAGCACCGTGATCCTTTGAAGCTTTTTAACACTTCAGCCACAACAAAAACCAAATTATTTAAGGGAAGAATGCTAATTTGCACATAAAATATTGGATCAACTTACAAAGGGAGAAAAACGATCTCTGCTTGGAAGACTGGAAATTGTTGCCCCCTGATCTATTATAAATATCCAACCAGTGCTTGTAGAGCTTTAGTTTGAGACCATAAGGAGCTTTTTCAGCATCATCATCACCCTAAAAGATTTTATTCACTAGGGTCAATATCTGTGAAGTCACTAACACATTGCAAATTGGCTCTATCAGAAGAGCTCCCAACAGCAGTATGAATCACATTCATGGAATAGTCCAAGAGGAAGATGGAAAGAGATATATCTCAGAATGTAATTGGATACAAATTGGAGTAACATGATGAACTTCTTTTTAAAGAGTAGCACCATTACAGATCTATATTTTTTAAGAAAGAAAGTAAATATATTAACAAAGAATCAACTGTGTATAAGGACGAGAACAAGAAGTCCTTTGGAAGTGAAACCAATACAATAGTGCCCAACAATTCCTGTGTACTTCTGACAAACGAACTCAAGAGAAAATTCTATGTGCAAATACCCATAAAGAAGCTAAATAAAGCATTCTATTCCAAAGCAGATTTTCCGACAAAAACATATTTCTGAAATCCGATTATTCCTCTGTCCAAAGACACTAGACCACAGCAAACATTGCACATTGCGAGAGGATCTTCTCCTCCTTCTTAGGCCCCAGACATCGGTAACCTACATTAACAATCATCATATCTGCTGGCACGAACCAATATTCCCCAAAAATACCAAACACCGCTGCCAGATACTCAAGCCAAAGGGAAATGATAGAAAATATGCTCATCAGTCTCTGCATTCCTAAAACACATGACACAAACATTCGGCAATAACATCTTTAGGGCCTGTGTCTCTGTGAAGGTTGTTGGTAATAACTCTATTAAGCACCGCAGTCCACAGAAAGCTGAACCTTCAAAGGAACCTGACACCCCAAATAATTGAGGGTAAAATAAAAGTTATGAGGAGTAGTGATCAGATGCTGGAAAATAGTCTTAGTGGAAAAAATCCCATTGTTTGACAAAGCCCAAACCCTTGTGTGTGGCCCAACACTATAAGATAAAAATTCAACATTTGGAGGCAGATCAGAATGCTCATCCATTTCCCTCCCATCAACAATTCTCGTGAAATGAAAATTCCATGAAAACACCATCAAAGGTATAAAAATGGCATCTGATACAGGAAGAGAGACTGCAAAGACGAGGGAAAGGAATAGAAAAAGGAATGTCACCCTTTCAAGCATCCTCAAAAGAACCTTATCTCCTAAACCAAGTCTGAAGCTGACCAAAGGTAGGAATGAAGCATAAATGTGAAGACATGAAATTCCAGAGACTAGCAAAGGTGACAATTAGGTGTCCTAAAATGGACAAAAAATTACAAGGGAATAGAGGTTAGAAGACTAAATAAGGGTAATATGACCCCCAAATGATAAATAAGCACCGTTCCACCCATCTAGACGCTTGGTGACTTTCTCAATAACTTGGTCCCAAAAAGAAACGGACTTGGGATTACCCCCAAAAGGCCACAACAAGCAGATAACTGGCCATTGAAGAAGATAACAACGAGCAAGGGATATCCAAAATCCGACTGGTCCACATTCATCCCCACAACACCACCCTTCGACAAGTTAAACCACAAACCTGAGATAAACTCAAAAGCCTAGACAATGGTCAAGACACTATGAAAAGAATCAATGGTCAAGACACTACGGTAAGAATCAAGATCATCCTCTAGAAAGAAAAAGGTATCATTAGCTGAGGAAGAGGAACTGCCACATCATTCCTCCCCACCCTGATACCCTGTACTGAGCCTCGCTCAACACCTCAAAGAATCATCCTACCAAGAACATCAACCACAAGAGCAAAGAGAAAAGGGGGACAAAGGATCACCTGTTTAACACCCCTGGAGGTACCAAAGCAACTCTTAGGGAAGCCATTAACCACCATAGAAAACAAGCAGTGTTGAAACAACCCATGACCCACCTCCGCCATCTAAGGGGAAGACCTTTCCGCCCTATCACCTTGTCTAAGAAACTCCAACTCACCCTATCATCCGCCGTCTCAAATTCCAGTTTAAGAACCCACCCTCGCCTGTTGCCCGTCCTCTACCACTATATTACAAATCAAAGAAAGTTGTCACTACCTACTAATATAACTTCCTTCTTTTAGATAAGAAAACTGTAACAGTAAAGAAGATCAAAGAGTGCAGCCTAACAGGACAAGTCCTCATACAATATAATCAAATTACCTAAATGATGTTGACCGTTAGTTAGATTACCCTTTTAAAAGCCACAACTGCATAACTACCATTACCTACTAAGTGCCAACACTAGAAGTTGACAACAACAACAACAGCAACAACAACAACAATACTCAATATGGATTTCATCATTGGAAGGTCCGCAGAGGTCAAAATGTTCGCATCTTGCTCCTCATAGTGAGAGGGGAACTAGAACCACTAATACTACTATTATTATTTTATTTTGAATACTCCCTCACTCCATAGATATTAACCACTATTACTACTTTGGGATGTCAGGAAAATTGTCACTTCCCCATATTAATGTTAAATTTTTATTTTGTTTCTAATAATACCCTTCAGTTAACTATAGACTAAACTACTAGCTACTAGGAAGAAAGAAGAATAGAAATGTAACTCTGAACATAAACAGAGTGCAATTCACAAGCCATACGATAAGCATCAATTGAAGAAATTCTCTCCTCCAAGTTGGAACTCCATCAAGACAGTTACCTTTAGAGGGTTACTTTTAGAGGGTTGGGGGAAGAAAGAAGCGAATTTCAAAGCCAAAGTACCAATCTCAGTAGAGGAAGGAGAAACAAAGGGTGGAGTAGAAACAGAGAGAGAGACAGAGAGAGAGAGAGAGAGAGAGAGAGTTGCAAGTAGTGTAACTATGTTTGCTGCTTGCTACTGCAACTGTTATCTTTTCTTCTTTTTCTGTTTAGCTACCAGTTGCTGTGTTATCTTAGAAAGAGTGTGTGACGAACCAGCTTGGCAGAGGCTCATGGCTTTGCAGGCATTTCGTTAATTGCTTTTCCACCAACAGACACAATACATGAAATCCAAGTCTTTATCAATAGTGAGTATTGAAGAGTTTTCCTTTAAAATCATAATACATCTCAAACAAATATAGTTGATTGCTCTGTTTTGAAAAAGTTCGATCACATCACTAGTTACGAGTACCTCAATACACAGAAAAAATAAGAACTAACTTTCTAAATGTCAAGAAAGCAGTATAGATACCTTCAAAAAACATCCTCCAGTCCCCATCCATTTGCAATTTGTTGACTCTAAGGCTGGCATCTCCCATCTATACTTCCATTTCCGTTTCAACAAATTGTCAAGGTCTTCTTTCAACAACTTGTGATCTATGTGAGGACCAAATTTACTGCATGACGAGGACCAAAGGAAGACATCATTAAAAAAGTTATGCAACCGGAACAACAGCAAGATAAATTGATTCCAATTGCATTGCTATTTTCACAAGTTAAGCAGCCATCATAAAAATTTCTCAATCGTGACTTCCTCTACAACAGTGTGCTGGTTGGTAGAAGCAAAATCAAGGAACTTCACAAAATTCTCCTCAGGTAAATATTAAAGTGGCAATGAAGTGCAAACAGATGATCTTTGATACCATCAAATCAAAGAAAATGTTTCATAAGAAGCTAGCCAAAGATAAAACTTGCACATACTGACAAGAGAGAACTATAAGAATTTGGATTCCTTCCTTTCAATTTGTGGAGTCCATTCATACGCTCAGCAATTCCAACTTACCTCATCTTTATTAATCAAATAATTACATACTACAAAGAACAGAAGGCAAGCCATGGCACTGTATTTAATGTTTGCAACTAGCCAGCTACTCCAACGTAGATAGTTACTAAAGTATACTATGATTACATGGATGGTGGAATTGCTATTGCAGCCACAGCAATACCACAAACTGGCCAAATGGAAAAAAAAGGAAAAAGGTAGAGCTATGATACAGGGAAAGGAAGGAGTAGAAAGCCATAAAAGAAACACAATGAAAGATCACCTTTGGCTATGTGAGGAACTAACAAGACTGTTGCCACTATCATCCCTGATCCCAATCTCTGCATCAGACACAACATCATCCTCATCCACCGCTGCATCAGAGACGTCGTCATCACTCGATCTTGTGGAGTCAATAATCACACTCTTGCCACGATTTTTATTATCAGTGCCTACAAGAAGATTAAAGAGATTATCACACCATAATGAACAGAAATTAACTCAAAGTCAAAGAAACCAAATCGGACTTTTCGCATAAAACATCAATTGAGATGATGTCTCTGTGACAGTAAAATTTGACTTTTTTAAGACTGATGTTTCCAAGTCAGAGAATTTAAAGTATGATTTCATTCAAAGTCAAATGAACTTGAACCTGATGTTTGCAGAACCAGTTTTATCTACAAGGCTCACATACTAAGCATATAATAACAAAGAATTATCACTCATTCAAGCACAAATTGCATAACAATATAGTTTCAGCTTTCAACTCTAACACCACCCAGAACTGGAACAATCAAAATACCAGCTATATCAGAAAGTAATATGAGCTACCAACTTCTAGACATTTAGTATAATGCAGCTTACGAATCAAATGTAAAATAAATTACTAAATTGTCCTTATCAAACTATTCTCTTAAGTATCAAACAGCTTTCTTTATATAAAGTTAGAGCCAAGTCATCTTCTCATCCATCTATGTAACTGCTACTTTACTCACAAAAATGAAATATAACAAGCACTGCAAAATGGTACCACAATGGCCAATTCACAACCTACAGAAAATCCTATGGTTGATGCTTAAAAGTCATTCACAATGCCCTGAATCTGATTGCCTCTCTTCCTCATAGCAGTGAAAGTGAATGAGAACAAATATTGACCATATGAAGATTTGATAATAACCAGAGAAGGTTTACCTTCTGAATCATCCTCTTCACCAGATTCGAACTCAGAATCTCCCTCTTCCTCAGAGTCACTTTCATCTTCACCATTTCTTTTTCTACATAAAAGTGAAACGTTGACACATCAACAATAAAATTTTAAATTTTGCTGTCAAAAAAAAAATAAAATAAAATAAAATAAAATAAAATAAAATAAAATTTTAAATCTTTTATTTGTAATTT
The DNA here is from genome assembly GCA_030267885.1 of Mesembryanthemum crystallinum. Lineage (NCBI taxonomy): Eukaryota > Viridiplantae > Streptophyta > Magnoliopsida > Caryophyllales > Aizoaceae > Mesembryanthemum > Mesembryanthemum crystallinum. The sequence continues at coordinate 18,759 of BSSO01000038.1, read as the reverse complement.
ATAAGCATTAGCATGACAAGTATTTATGATGTTCAACCCCCACATCCCACCCTTAAAAAATGAATCTGATACAGCAATGTTCACACTACATGAAAAACGAAATCCGAAACTGCAAGAAACTACCACTCCTCAAACCTTGCACCATTGCATGACATTGAATAGAACCCAATTTAGTAAATACCAGTTTGGAAAGGAATTCTAACCCAAGGAAGCAAACTCCAACGGTAACACGAAATTTAAGTGCTTTCTCTCATGATGTTGTCATGTGTGAGAGACAACCAATTTGAAGAAGTTCCGGACTGGGAATAGGCATTACCGATGATAATTTAAGCATGAAAAAACATTCTTCCTGTGATATTTTTTTTTTTTTTTTGGATAAAAAAATTTCTATTAATCCAAAATGAGAATAGTTACAATCTAAGAGGACCAGGGGTCCTCAATGGTGCTAGGTACACAAAAATCGCTGATTACAAATCACCCCAATGCCACTGAGGGTCGGTTAGGATCACCACCAAAAAGCCACGGCCGCTTTGACCCAAAGAGATGCCAAATAGACCACCCGATCCCACACAAAAGCAGGTGGTCTAGAAGTCCCACAAAAAACACTAGAGTTCCATTCCAACCAAAGGCACCAAAGAATAGCGAAGAAATATCACCACAGTCGCAAATTGTCCTTACCCCCTCCAAATCCAACACACCAGGCCAACAGGTTGTGGGCAAGGGTGGGCAAGTTCTTCCTGTGATATTTCAACTGAAAACATGCATAAAAGCATCTGCATTGCTGACCATGGAGCTAATAATAAACGACTATCATAATCCAATGCAAAAAAAACTACCTACCTTTCCTTTTGCCTCTCTGCACGAGTGTCACCACGACTTTCAAGTTTCTTAAGTAGATCATCATAAACAGAAGGCTCTCTATGAACCTCAATCTCCTCCTCCTCGTCCTCCTCCTCCTCCTCTTCTTCGCTGTCCTCCATCTCGTCATCCTCCTCCTCGTCATCATCGAAAGATGCAGCTTTCAGTTTTTTCTCATAAAGATCATCTGTTCAAATTTGAATGACAAGCAACATAACTTTAAAGTATTCGAAAATCAAAGAAAGAGGATCCAAAATACAAGGTGAATGATTCTCTGACTAAAACTAGGCTACAATGGTTGAAGCAAGCCCTTGGTTTCTATTAGTGATATATTAGCCTCACTAATTACAAAGGGAAGAAAAAATAAAGCAATATTCTATATGATGCCTCTATTTCAGACATTCCTATATAATGCCATAATGGCCAACTTTTGTTCAAAATTTACTTGGTGTCCCTATAATTTCAAAGTAATCTACATAGTGACCTTTAACCCAAAAAAAAAAAAAAATGTTTGGAAAAGATTAAAATCCTTTTAGTTGAATTATTTTCTCACCTCACATCCTCTCCCATATGTTCATAATACCATGTTGCTATTTTTAGTCTGTAACCGCTCTTCAAACTTTTTGAAATTTTCACTATTAAAGCAGCTACCTTCTTCGAAACCTTTTTTACAACATGCACCACGATTACTTGTCATTGGTAAGTGAGTAATGAGGGGTGAGGAAGTATGTCAAATTATTTAAGATGAGCTTATTTCGTGCAATTTAGCATTTTCGTAATAATATAGTTAGTAGGAGGATGTCTTGTACAATTTTTCAGAACTGAAGCGTAACAAACAGATTTGTTAAAAACACATTCCACCATGTAGAAAAGTCTAAAACACAAGGGCATTGTATAGAATCTCCCAAAATAAATCACAACTCTTATTTCCTCAATATACCACATACAATATAACAAGAAAACAACACCAGAATATTCAACACGGCTTCTCACCTGAGGCACTTGGAGAAAGACTTTGATCATCCTCATTCTCGGCTCGACGAATCTTCTTACCATTCTTTCCACCACTACTGCACTTATCAAGAACTTTTCTGCCCTTAAACCCTACCAGAACACAAATTTCCATGCTTAAACCTCACAAACAGTACTACTTAGGGCTTTTACTACATAGGCAAAACCTAAATTCATTCAAAAAAACACACTTAAGTTTTTGAGTTTTCATAAGCAATGATAAGATTATACCCATATGATTTCTTCCTTGCTTAAGTCACCACATCCCAACATCAAACTGTTTGCCCATTAAAGAAATTCCCAACAACAAAGAATGAAACTTTTTTGCTATAAGAGCTTGCTTACCCAGAAGCTGAAACATAAACAATATTTTTCTTTTTTTAAAAAAAAAAAATAGAAAATTTGAAGAAGTGGGTGCAATGTAAGAATACCTCCTCGACTTCTCTGAAATCGTTTCGCCATTGTTATGGGATGGCTCTGACCCGAAAACTAACAGAAAGTTTTGGAACTGTAAACAAACCAAGCAAATTAAACAAGGGTGATAAGAGACAGAAACTAGATAAAAATTCAAAACAAAATAAAAGAAAGAGACATGAATTTGGTTGAATGAATACTACTCTACATACCCAATAATTTCAATGGCTTGTTAGTGAGGATTGTCTGGCAGGCAAGTAAGGAGGGAGATACAAGAACTGAAGCAGTATATTGGTGAAGAGAGAGAGAAAGGGAAGGTGAAGGTTTTGGTCTTCAATGGCCGAAAGAGAGAGAATTTGTGTTTCCGGAGTATCAATTAGTAGTAGCAGAGCAGTGGGTTAACGGCCGGCGAACACAGTTATGCCAGGGAATACAAAACACGGGCCGGGCCGGCCGGGTCCTCCTGCAAATCGGAGTTGGGTCGGGTATTCGGGCAAAAATTTTTTTTTTTTTTTCTTTTGGTAGGAAATAGAAGTTAGATAACTTAAATCTCAATGTTTGTAGCTATTGCTACTACATCATTGTTGCGGGCACCCTGTGCCATTACCGCATCATTATCCAAAATAACATAACAATCAGGTGGGGGATTATCCAAAATTACAAGATCCTGGTAACTTAAAGTTCTAGCTAGCTTGGTTAAATTGTCTGCTACTTTGTTGCCTGCCCTGCCTTCATGCTGGAATTTCCACATCTTCCCATGGACTAAAACCCTACAATCAAGCACAATATTCATGTATGCACAATATTCATGTATGCACAATGGTTAGTGTTTTCTCCAAGAATACATTGCACTGCTTTGAGTGAATCAGATCTGAAGTCCATTAAAAATTGAGGCTGGTTTATTTTGCAGTTTTTTCTGCTTTATTTTTCCCTTTTTATAACAGTTCGCTTATATACAACACCCCTACTTAATATATACAACACCCCAATTAAAAAAAAGACACTTATACCCTTATTTTAATTTTACTCGATGTCCTCTATCCCTCTCCACCACATATAAGTTTTTTTTTTGTCGCTCCAAATAGTTGTGAAATGTAACACCCTTCATCCAATTGTCTAACGAATCAGTTGATTGCTTGATTCAAATGACGGAATTCAATAAACATAACAATTATTTCATTGATTAATGACGACATATACTCGTTCACAATCGGTCTTTTATTTGCAATTCAAGGTTTTTTTTTCTTTCTTTTCCGATTATGTTAAAAACCTGCATTAGAAATGGGAGAAGATTTATCCTATCTAAGCTTAAAATTGGCGCAGATTTTAAAAGTATGCGCCTGTTTTAGACGCAGATAGTTGAGTGCTGCGCCAGATATACTTGGCCTACTCTAAATTGTTGTTCTCTCAATTTCTCTTTCTTCAATCAAATCAAATTTTTTATGTTTAAATTGCTTTTTAAGTCAACAAATGCTCTTGAATTTTGAGAAATTGAGTGATAAGCCTGCATGCTATGATTGCCATTTGCCGCTAGCTTGGTGTCTGGGAGTATTCTTGCTATGGGTGTTGTACAGTTGGAGCGAGATGAAGTATGACCTCAAGCAGTAAGGGAGAATAATTGGAATCTGGTTTTTATTTTTTCCATTTAAAGGTTATCTTTGTAATTTAGAAAAAATGCGTGTGTTGTATTTAATAATTGGGGTGTTGTATTTAGCCCACCCCTATATAAATGATTCCACCTCTTAGATGACTACTGTCATATGTTAGGCCAAAAAATAAATTTTGACAAATCAGCCTTCCAATGCAAAAAACATTACTCGCAGTGCTATAACATCCTTTAAAAGTATTCTGGAGATGAGCAACTCCCCCCATTTGGATAAGTATTTGGGCTGCCTACTAATTAGCGAACAAGTCACTGAGGACACTTTCTCGAAAATCATTGATCGTACCTCAAAGCACGTTGCCAAATGGAAGGCTAACTTTTTATCTCAAGCAGGGAGAGCTGTACTTATCCAATCTACCTTGGCCACATCCCCTATCTATTTAATGCAAAGTTTCTCTTTGCCTTCAACCAATCTTCATTCCTTAGATAAGATTAGTCGTAACTTTCTATGGAATAAACCTCCGAACAGTAAGTCTCCCAATCTCATTAGTTGGGATAATATTTGTAGACCAAAGTCACTTGGGGGTTTGGGTCTCCATAAAGCGGAAGCCATTAATAAAGTTATGCAGATGAAATTAATTTGGCGCATTTTGATAAAGCTTGCTAACATTTGGGTACGACTTGTGTCTCAGAAGTATCTTAAAAACCAAGATATCTTATGCTTCAAAAAGGGTAAGAAGAACTCGTAGCAGTGGAATCATATGCTTGAGACCCGCGATATCTTCAAATTATGCCTTCGGTGGCAGATTGGTAATGGACAATCGATTAATTTTTGGAAGGATAATTGGGTTATCCAACAGAGCCTCTACTCTGAATTCTTTGTCAAGGGTTCTCTCGACCCTCTTTTTGACGAAAATATCCCGGTTAACATGTTCTTTGGAGCTGGTGGCGAATGGGATAAGTCGATGTTAGCACGAGTGCTTCCTGCTTCTATTGTGGATAAAATTGTTAGTATCCCAATCCCTTATAACCCGATCCCGGATAAGTTGTATTGGGGTTTTTCGATCTCCGGAGTTTTTACAGCAAGGTTGGCTACCTGGTTGGCTCAAGGCTTACAACATAAGTTCAGAGAAAAATGTGCTTTTAGTTGGATTTGGGACCTTTCTCTCCCTTGTAAGGTTAAGATTTTCCTACAGAAATTATGCCTTGATGGGTTAGCCAATAAATGTAGACTCCAAAACAGCAAAGTTTTTGTTCCTCTAGAGTGTGGTTTCTGTAACCACCATATAGAAGACAAGTTCCACTTATTTTTTAATTGTCCTTACTTTGTTGAGGTTTGGACTCAGGTTCAAGGGTTGTTAAGGAAAAATCTGGATATATCAGTGCCCCCTGACATCACCTTTGTTGAGGCCCTCAACCTTCTTCACCTCCGTTTTTGCAAATGGGATTTTATTTTATTATGTCTTGCCTAGTGGCTATTTTGGTTTGTTAGGAATCAGATTCAGTTTGATGACCTTGTTACTTGTCCTAGCCAAATTGCTCGTTCTATACAACATAGTTTTGTGGAGTGGTCTGCTCTAGGGCAAAAAGATTTGCTGGCTGTGCTGGGTGGTGGTGGTAACATTGCGGGTGCGGCCTCTTCTGCAAAGAAAAGTTCTCGTCAAAATGTTGTTTGGCGTTCTCCCTGTCAGAATTATGTAAAGCTCAATTTTGACGGCTCTAAACTCCGTGATGGTAAAGCGGTAGCAGGTTTTGTCCTTAGGAATCACCTGGCGAATCCCATCTATATGGGGGCAAAACCTTGTGGAGTTGCTTCAATCCTTTTGGCAAAGCGATAGGTCTCCGAGAGGGTGTTAGAGAAGCGCGTAAGTTGGGTTTTTCTAAGATTACGATTGATCGAGGGTGATAATTTAGGGGTGATTATGTCTCTCAGGGGTGACTGGCATATTCCTTAGTAAATAGAAAATTATTGATACTCGTCAGGACCTCTTTTTCTTTGATAAGGTTGAAGTCCTCCATTGCTTTAGAGAAGCAAATGCAGCTGCTAACTACTTGGCTAATGTGGGCCATAGTATTCCTTAGTTGTTACTTTGGTCGGATTCTTTCGACCAATCCTTGGCTGCCTTGGTAGCTGAGGATGCTTTAGGCTAACCTCTTAGTAGGTTAACTTGGTTTTTCTTGCTTTTTTTTTTAAAAAAAAAAAAAAAGAAAAGAAAATTTTCATTTTGGATACCTTATGTTAGGCCTAATTACAATTTGGGTACCTGCCTTTTCGATATTCTCATTTTGGGTACCTGAAATTTTTAAAATTGTCTCATTTTGAGTCATTTAACTAACGACGTTAAAAACTCCGTTAACATGTTGACGTGTCATAAATAAAAAAATTAATAAAATTCGCAAAAAGCTGTAGAAAATTCAAAATAACTAAAAATAAACATTTCATAACTTTTGATTTTTTTTGGTATTTTTTAAGAATATTTTGCTTAATGAAACATCAGCATTTTAACGGAATTTTTAACGCCGTTAGTTAAATGGCTCAAAATGAGACAATTTTAAAAATTTCACGTATCCAAAATGAGAATATTGAAAAGACAGGTACCCAAATTGTAATTATGCCCAACATAAGGTATCCAAAATGAAAATTTTCTTTTTAATAAAGATGATGAGTTTTTTGAACTTTGGCTCAAAAAAAAAAAAAAAAAAAAAAAAAAAAATTCAAGATGTATTTGAGAAGATGATGATGATGATTTCCTAGGGTATACGTTTTGACAGAAATAATGCTACACATGGTGGTCAAACGAAGATGCCAGCAGAAGTTATAACCAAAACGATGTCATATTTGGAAGCTTTTTATAAGGCTAATAGAGCTCCACCGAGGTCTACTATTAGTAAGGCAGAGGACTCGAGCTCGACTTGGTCACCACCGTTGCTTGGTTTTAAGAAAATAAATCCAGATGGAGCAATGTTGGGGAGTGCTAGCACAGGTATGGGCGTCGTCATTTGTGATGATCTTGTGCAAGTAAACGAGATGGATGTCATCAAGTGCGGGAACAATGGGAACCAATTATAGCCGAGGCTAAAGCTACTGAGTACGGTTGCCAACTAGGAATTCAGCAAGGATTAACGACAGTGGTGCTGGAAAGTGATTCTTTATAACTTATTCATATGCTTAACAGTAGAGTTCTTCCTAAGTCGTATGTAGGTTAAGTAGTTGGTGATGTTAAAAACCTTGCTAGTTTGTTTAATTCTTGTCGTTTTCCACATGTAAGGAGAGGAGTTATTCAAGCGACTCATCTTATGGCCCATTGGTCGCCGCTTGATTTTACCACTCGGGTTTGGGTCGATGGGGTTTCGGACGCTTTGATGGACATTGTAGCTGATGATTTTTGTTCTTCATAGATGAATGAATAAACCCCCTTAATTTTCGGCCAATAAACCAGATTGGTATTTTTTGTGGCAAGGGTCCGACAGATTGGTATTATTCCTGGCACCGGCGACGTATGGGTATATTTGGTGATACTCCGGTACCATATTGGTATTTAAAATGGTTAAATGCGACAAATTCCCCCAAATTTCCTTTGCTGGAGGGAATCTTGAATAGGAAAATATATTTTTTATATATTTAAGACCCATTTCTACCATTTTTACTGTATTTATAAAAGAGAGAAATTTAAAAAAATAGGTTTAAATGCAATAAATACACTGAAAATGGTAGAAATGGGTTTTAAATATTAAAAAATATATTATTTTTTATTCAAGATTCCCTCCGGTGAAGGAATTTTGGGGAAATCTGTCGCATTTAACCATTTTAAATACCAATGTGGTACTGGAGTACCACTAAATATACCAATACGTTGCCGGTGCCAGTAAAAATACCAATCTGTCAGACACCTGCCACAAAAAATACCAATCTGATTAATTGGCCCTCAATTTTCTATCAATAAAAATATATAAATAAATAAATAAGATGATAAGTTTTTTTTTTTGTTGAAAATGTGAGCTTGTACATATAACAGGTTAAGTTTTTTGTTTTTTCTAGAAATGGTTAATACACTAAAAAAAATGTATTATTGCTAGAAAATGTTGACTTTTAATAGAAAAGAATGAGCTTATATGCAATACAATGTATTTGGTTTTACTGAAAGAAATAACGACATACACTAACAAATACGTTGAGTTTTTTCTGTAAAAGGTTGAGCGTTTACTTGAAAGGGTTAAATTTCACGAGAACAAATGATGATGTGTATTAATTAAAAGAAGATGAGTTTTTTTTTTTCCCTAAAAAATATTAATTTTTTAGTAGAAAAGAGTGAGTTTGTACGCAATAGGTTTGTTTTGTTAACTAAAAACAAATTTTGAAACACATTAAAAAAAAGGTAATAAATGGTTGAGATTTCGTTAGAAAAGGGTGAGTTTATACACCTTTGGATAAATTTTTTTAACTAAAAGTAATTGTGAGATGGAGTAAATTAAAAAAGCAAAACAGCTAAATGCAGCCAATACAAATACTATTTGCACCAATTTGTTCAATTTTTGACCAAAACACCCTTTTCAAACGCGAAAATTATTTGCCCACAAGACCACTCACTCCCGCTCTCTCTCCCCCCTCAATGTCCACGACCTTCAGCACCACCACTACCTTCAGTACCACCACCACCACCAATCAAGACGAACTGAATCAAGTCCACAACTAATTGGGGCTGAAACTTCGGCATCATCGTCTCCTCCACCGATCCCTCCATCCTCCCTATCACTACAACCGCCTTTGTTCCCTATAATGCCGACTACCTTGTGCATGAATTGCCGTGACGGTTTCTCTCTCCTCATCCCCAACATCGTTTCAATTTTGGTGACGGAGTACAAATTGAACTTTGTGCGGATCTTTTCAAGGTATTGTGACTGGTTGGGATTTCGGTTTGCTTGGCCTGAAATCTTTTACTAGGTTTTGCTCAAGTTTGCTATAAACATGGTTGAATTCCTGTGAGTGAATCATATAGCCTTGTTCACCCTTTTTTTTTTCTTTTTTGTTGTTGTTGTTGTGCAAGGAGATAGTTGTGATATGCACTTGGAAGATGAGATGATATGCTTCATGTACAATATTCATTAATGATGGCTTATTTGCGTGAGATCCATATGAAATTCATGGCTTAGCATTACAAGCATGTTATGAAGATTATTGTTGGACAAAAAGTCGATGGAAACGGAAAAAGTTCACTTAAATCTATTCATCTTCGCCATTGTTACTTTCTTAGGATCATTAATGATTACAATGTATTGATTATTGATGAAATACAGCTTCAGATTTTTATTCGGTTGATGATTTATGGGACTATTTAGAAGATTGAACAACAGAGGAAACCTAGAAAGTCTGTATCATTTAAAAATTATGTTAGGGATATTTTTGGAACTCAAGGTAAAAAATTGTAACATTTTTGAGATTTCATGACTGCGTTTAGCACCACTCTAAAAAAAGGGTGAGCATTTTCTAGAAAAGGTTGATTTTCTTGGTATAAAAGTGTGAGTTTGCACACAATATGGTGTTTTTTTTTTTTTTCATTGAAAACAAATGGTGAGGCACATTAAATAAAAGGTGAGGTTTTGCTATAAAAGGTTGAGGTTTTGCTAGAAAATGATGAGTTTATACACATTAGGGTGAATGTTTTTTTTTTTTTTTTTTTTAGCTAAAACAAATGGAAAGAACATTTAAAAAAAATGGTGAGCATCTTTCACAAAATGTTGATTTTTTAGTAGAAAATTGTGAGTTTATACACAATATGGTGTGTTTTTTTTTACTGTAAACAAATGGTGAGCCACGCCAAAAGAAGTGGCGAGTTTTTGCTATAAAAGGGTGTGTTTGTACACAATAGGGTGATTTTTTTCAACTAAAAATGGTGAGATATGCTAAAATAAAAGGTGAGTTTTTTTTAGAAGATGGTAATTTTTTAGTGGAAAATAATGAGTTTATACACAATAGGGTGTGTTTTTGTCACTGGAAACAAAGGGTTGGATATACTAAAAAAGATGGTGAGTTTTTGCTATGGAAGGTTGGGATTTTGCTACTAAAATTGTGATTTTTTAATTAAAACAAATGATGGGATACACTACCAAAAAAAATTGGTGAATTTTAGATAGAAAAGGTTAAGTTTGTCCTGGAAAGCGAAAAAGAAGCAAAAAAAGTACTCGAGTAGGATTCGAACACTATATGTCAAGTTGTCAATACACTTAGGTCCCGTTTGGTTCGTTTTATGGTATGGGTTTGGAATCAAGAATGAAACTAGGAGTGTTTGAGTGGGTTTGGGTTCAGAAAACCCACACCACATTCTTGATGTTTGGTTCAATTTTAATGGGAAGCCCAAATCCAATTTTCTATCTCCTCACTTTATTCCCTTTCAATCGTTCACCCCTTCTTTTTTTTTTTCTCTCTCCTCACCTCGTCTCTAACTCACTAGCACTCAAAAGTTCCCTTTCGTACCACTTTCTCTCTCCCTCCCTCCTCTTTCTCTCCTCACCTCTCTGAACTAATGATTTCTGATTTTCTTACAAGTTACATCCAAAAGAAAACCTCAAGCATGCATGGTAATTGATCACTTAGAAGTGAAGAACTCAAATTTGAAGAGGAACTGTTAGTACACACAAGGTACACAAGAGGGGGGAGTGAATTGTTTTTCTAAACTTTTTGCGAAATTTAAAACTTAATAGAACACAGTTGTACTAAATACTCCTCTGTCCTCAAATAATATTTTCAGTTACTTTATGCACACATACCAAGGATGAGACAAAATTACTCTTTACCCCTTCCTATTCACATGTTTTTTTTTTTAAGTGAGAATAAATATAAGGAGGGTTATTTTTGTAACATTTGTGACAATTTAAGGCCAAAAAAAGAAGTGGAAAGTTTATTAATGGACGTACCAAAGAGGAAACTAGAAATTTTATTTAAGGGTGGAGGGAGTAATAAGAAACAATAATTGAAAGCACACACGATTTACATAGAAAACTCGTTGCAACTCACAAGCGGGAAAAATCATGGCCTGAAGGACTTTCAACTACTACTTCTTCATATTAAGTAAGCAGTACAACTCGATTAGACTTAATGACTCTAATCTAACCCAACGCACTCAAACTCAGTTACTCTAGTCCAAGCCAAATGCACTTAGGAATTCACTTAAGCCAAATGCACTTAGATTAACTCTAATATAAGCTACACCAACAACTAACTCTAGTTGTTTGCAAATTAACAAACACAAATTACCTCGATGAACTTCAATAAGCAGAAAGGTGCAATTAAACCTATAGCATGCAAATGATGAAGGAACGTTACTTATAGTAGGCAATCAATAAAAGAACGTTCTTGCTCAGTGCTCACTCTTTCTCACATTGAAATATTTGACGTTAATGTTCAGTGGTGAGATGATGTAGATGTGTTCTACCATTTTTACTTTTATAGTCAAAATAATATCTTTATTAATTATATAAAATAAGATCTTTGTAATACTATGACTAAAATAGAAAATAAAAATTCTTTTAAAAGATCTTAAGGAATATCATCTTTAGAAATATCATTACCAAATAAAATTATTTTCTCAAAATCTTCTCTAAAAGTAAAGCACAACAAAATCAATTTACTTGGGAATAATCAAGAATCAAAATATAAAATCCCCACTAGAAGATATATCTTCCCTTGACTCAAAAATAAGGATGATAAAATCTTCATTAGATAATAAGGTTCATTGGAAAAATCTTTAAGATTTTATTCTAAAAACAATTAACTTGAAAAACAAAATAGAGATTTTCTCTTAAAAGATATACTACCTCAAGAAATGCTTTTATGCATATAACTTGATAACTAGTAGAAGGTCCATAGAGTTTTCAACTCTAGAAACGTTCTTACTCACGTTAAAATGTCCTATTATCTTTTGCCCACTATTAATAACTATAATCATCAATCATCAATGAAGCATAATTTAACATGAACTCTAAGAAATAAACAAATAACCAAGAGAACATGTATATATAACTTGTGTCTTCAAAATGTAGCATACAAGTTAAAGAAAAAACATACATTGAATATTATGAATTGATCCTCTCTCTCTCTCTCGATGACCTAGCCATGGCAAAGGGTGGGAGAGGTCGAAAGAAGCAACCAAGTAAAAAATCACAAAATTCTCAAGGGAAAAAATCAGCTACGCAATCTCAACAATCTCAAAGGAAAACTGATGAGGTATAGAAAGGGCCGACTATTGCTAATGCAAGAGCGATGAAATCACTCCTTGAGGTTCAAGGGATTGCTCCATTGGACTTTGGGGTTAAATCACCAGAATCACACGAAGAATCTTGCTATGGATGAGCAAATCCTTTCTCCAGTGGAAACCCTAATTACAACAATCGGTGGAAAAGGATAAACTTAGCTCAAGCGAACAAGGTGAAATGAATACAAAGAAGGTTTCTGCTCAAACAACATATGGGGCATGGAAAACAAGCTTGCTTAAGTCAACAGAGGTAATTTCTTCTCCAGAAAAATCTCCTGTTAAAATATCGTTTGATAATATAAAAGATGAAGTTGATTATTGGGGGTCTTCTATTATTTGTTATGTACTTGGAGCTAATCCTCCATTTAAGGTCATGGAAGGATTCTTCAATCGAGTATGGGGAAACCTTGGGATTGATAAAATTGCTTTACTGCTTAATGGGGTATATCTGGTTCGTTTTGAGAGGATTATAAATAGGGATGCTGCTCTCAATAGGGGCTTCCTTACATTTACTAAAAAACCAATGATAATGAAACCTTAGCAACCTGATGTTAATCTGAAAAATGAGAAGGTTACTAAAGTGCCAATATGGGTACGATTGCCTGAGCTTGACATCAAATACTTGGGGGTAGGAAACCTTGAAAAAAGATTGCTGGACTTATTGGAAGAGTGGAGCAAATAGACAATGCTACTAAGAAGAGGGAGATAATTGGTTTTGCTAGACTAATAATTGAAGTGCAATTAGACTAACCTCTACCTGAAACTATACAATTTGAAAATGAATGGGGGACACTCATAACACAAGAAATTGAGTATGAGTGGAAGTCTATTCACTACTCACAATGTCAAGGATATGGACATGCCAACACAGAGTGTAAGAAAACTTCAAACCCCACTGAGGGGAAGAAAACATGGGCTCCAAAAAAGAAGCAAATACAAGTTGATGCTGATGGCTACCAAGTAGCAAAGGCTAAAGGCAAAAGAAAAATGGCAGAACCCCCACCTGCTACAGCAACAACAAATCCATTCATTGTCTTGGATGAAGATTTGCATCAGTCAGATGAAGCTGGAACTAGTACCTCACTACAAAGTGCCTCCTCTCCAAATCAACAAACTGTAGTAATGAGAAGTCAAAATCAAACGCCTCCACAACAAATTCAAGTGCAAAATTCTTCTTCAAGGAGCTCACTTTTGTCCACTAATGAGCATGAAGCTACTAATACTGCAGATGGGAGTAAGTCTCCATCTCAGCATGGATAATATATGCAGATGGAATGTTAGAGGCATCAACAAGCCTAGTAAGCAGCAACAAGTCCTCCAATGTCTTCATTCTTTTCAAACTGGGATTGTTGGCCTCTATGACTAGAGTGAAGCCTTGTAATTACTCTGCAGCCATGCTAGTCTTGGGTAATCAATGGAGTATAGTGATTAATAACTTCCATCATCCAAATAAAAGGATATGGGTTCTATGGAATTCTAATACTTATAATGTTATCTGTCCAGTTAATTACTGCACAAATGATTCATTGTGATAAAGTTCATATTGGAACTGAAAAAGCTTTTTATTGCTCTTTTTGTTATGGTTTTAATGAAGCAAGAAAGAGAGAAAATCTCTGGAATGATTTGTATTCTCTCAGTAAAAACATTAACTCTGCTTAGTTAATTGCAGGAGATTTCAATAATGTTTTACATTTGTCTGAAAAACAGGGCTCCCCTGTGTCTTTGAATGAGATCTTCAACTTTAGAAACTGTGTACTTCAATGCAACCTCTCTAACCTAAAGACTTGTGGAGCCTTCGACACATGGTCAAACAAACAACCAGGGGAGAAAAGAGTGTATAGCAAGATTGACAGAGTTATGTTTAACTTTGAATGGCTGGATGCTTTTCCTAATTCAATGGCAAAAGTTCTTCCAGAAGGAGAGTATGACCACTGCCCTATTGTCATCTCACTTAATTCATCTATTGCTGGAGGAAAGAAGCCATTTAAGTACTTCAACATATGGAGCCAATTTGACTCCTTTCATGAGAAGATTGAAGAAGGTTGGTCTATACGCACATCAGGGGTGCCTATGTTTCAGTTAGTCCACAAGCTGAATCACATCAAGGGCATTATGAAGAAGATGAATAAGAAGGGGCAATGAGATATTATAAAGGAAGCTGACAATGCTTATATTGATTTGATTGATTGTCAAAAAGTTCTTCAACTCAATCCAACTGACAAGGAGCTTGCAACAAAATAGACTGAACTAAATGAGGTCTACAGAAGACTCAATACAGCTAGAAACTCTTTCCTCAAGCAAAAGAGTAAAATGCATTGGCTTCAAGAAGGAGATAGCAATACTGCTTATTTTCATAACATTTTGAAAAAAAGAAGAGCAATCAACAAAGTTTATTCTATTGTTGATAATGAAGGGATAGTCCAAGATCAACCTCAACAAGTGATCAACAACTTCTTGACTTACTATACTCAACTCCTTGGCTCTGCAACCTCCAGTAGAATCCCAATCAACAACAGCATAATCAGAGAAGGAGTGACAATTCAACCTGAACAGCATGATATATGTAAAGGCTTCTCTCCTGCAGAGGTCAAAGAGATCTTATGGTCAGGTCAAAAGCCCCTGGGCCTGATGGGTTTAGCTCCCAAATTTTTAAAGATGGCAACAGTTGGTAATGACTTTACAAGAGGTGTTCTTGATTTTTTTTGAGAATGGGAAACTGCTAAAGCAAATAAATTCAACTTTTTTGACATTGGTCCCTAAGATCTCCAATCACAGATCAGTTGGAGACTTTACACCAATGGCATGTTGCTCGGTGATTTACAAATGCATATCAAAACTCCTATGTAAGAGGCTAGCTTTAATCCTACCTCACATCATCAGTGATTCCCAAGGAGCATTCATAGTTAGCAGGTTTATTCTTCACAATATAATGGTATGCTAGGATCTAGTCAGCCAATACACAAGACAAGCAACTTGAGTCAGGTGTATGATGAAGATAGATCTAAGGAAGGCTTACGATTCAGTGGAATGGCCTTTTTTAGATGAGATGCTCAAAGCAATGAACTTCCCTGACAAATTCAGAGGATGGATTATGCCTTGTGTCACCTCTCCCTATTATTCAGTGGTGATCAATGGAGCTTTTCATGGGTTCTTCCAAGGCAAGAGAGGATTAAGACAAGGTGACCCACTTTCTCCTCTTCTCTTTGTCATCTGCATGGAATACTTGTTTAGAATCCTTAAGAAAGTCAGTAATTTGGAGTGCTTTAAATTCCACCTTAAATGTCAGCTTCTCACCCTCAATCATTTGTGCTTCACTGATGATCTAATGATGTTTTGTCATGGGGATATGAAATCTATCATTTTGCTGCTTAGAGGTTTTGCTACATTCTCTCACTCATCTGGACTTATTGCAAATAATGGGAAATCTGCCCTGTATTGCTGTAATATGGAGGAGGAAGTGGTAAAGAACATTCAAGTTATGAGTGGATTCACTGTTGAATCACTACCATTTAGATACTTGGGTGTTCCAGTATCTGCTAAAAGAATTTCAAGCTCGGATTGTGATATACTTATTGATAAAATGATCAGAAAAATCAAAACCTGGGCATCAAGACATTTATCCTATGCAGCAAGGATGATTTTGGTTAACTTGGTACTTATGAGCTTGCACATATATTGGGCTCAGATATTCATACTTCCCAAGAATGTCCTGAAGAAGATCACAGATATATGCAGAAACTATTTGTGGGAAGGTAGAGTGGATTATATTAGAGCTCCTCCTATTGCCTGGGAACATGTTTGTAGAGAGAAAAAATATGGAGGATTGGGAATTCACAACTGTAAGCAATGGAATGTGGCTGCAATGGGTAAGTATGTTTGGTATGTAGCTTCTAAGGCTGATTCTTTATGGATAAAGTGGGTCAACCACTTATACATAAAACAGAGTGATTGGTGGTGTTATAAACCACCAGCAGCTGTTAGCTGGAGTTGGAAGAAAATCTATGAATGTAAAGAGATTATGAAAGCATGATACAATGGCAATCATTGGGGTCACAATGCTAATGGTATCTACTCAATCTCCTCAGGCTACAAATGGCTACAACCAGCAGCAACAAGAGTTCCCTGGGTAGAATGGGTATGGAACAAATACAACATCCCCAAGTGTAGCTTCATAGCCTGGCTTTAGCAAACAACAGGCTTTAGACAAAAGGAAAACTTCATAAACTTGGGGTCAGTGATGATGATGTATGCACTTTCTGTGGGCAGGAAACAGAAACAATTCAACACCTATTCTGTAAATGCACATATAGTAATAGAGTGTTAAAAAGGATATTTCAATAATAGTGTATTGAGGTGGATAAAGAGAAGAAACCAAGCTAACAAAGACAGGAAGAAAATCTACATAGCTCTACTCTCACAACTCTCCTGTACCAGATCTGGAGAGCTAGGAATGAAGCCTATTGGGAAGGAGCAGTACCTCACCAAAAGGTGACATGCAGACAGATTCAATTTGCTATCAAGAGTAGAATTAATGGACTGCTATGTAAAAATTTGAGAAATGTTGATAAAGTTTGGTTTGATAGCTTAGCTTACACTACGTAACTCATGGTTTTAGTGTGACCCTTTTTAGAAGGTACACACTTGCTATGAGTTGAATGTCAAAGGGAAGGTATGTCTTTCCTAAAATTTTGTAATGTAATGAAGCTCTAATTAATTACTAAAAAAAAAAAAACAAAACAAAAAAAAAACTTGTCTCTTTGATTTGCAAACTCTTACATAAACAAAATACTTGAAAACACTAACACACAAGTCAAGTAGCATCACTTTAAAATTAATTATATTTGTCATCTTCAAAACTTAATTGCTCCAACGGGAACAAAGGAAATTGGCCGACTAAAACATTCATCTCGGCTTCAATCTACAAGTGGTATGTTGGGTTGCTTGTTGAAGATGGTGTTTCATTAATTTTTGGTGGTGGCGGTTCAATGGCGGTGAAGTGCGACGGTGGTGGGTGGAATACTGGGGTTGGGTGGGCTTCGAATTAAAAAAAAAAAAAATTGTTCATACCAGGGGGAAGGAATGATGAAACCGGAGGAGGATGGGGGGTTTCAGAAACCGTTTCTTTGGGAGGGTTAGAGGGGGCTCGATTATTGGTTTGGAGGCTCATTTTGTGCAGCCAAATAGCAGGAATGGGTTTTGGACTCTTGAAACCCATTCCACATATCTTGTATTGGTGAACCAAACGGGGCCTTATAGACCCACAACCACCCGAGCTACTATAAACTATTATTTAGAAATGAGGAGTCTGGTTATTAAAGATAAAACTTGAATAAAGAGGAGGAAATAGGCACTGGCCCGCGTGTCTCCAATTTTTAATATGCTAAGAAAAAAAAGGGGGAGTGGGCACTGGTCTGCACGAATCCCATATAATTCGGCATGTCTCAGCGCTTTTACGTTAGAAACGTCTGACAAGAGAGTGTTAATCTTTGACTCTTGCGAAAGGCGCGCTTCATTAGATGATCGATAGGATGTAATTCGATCGCGCGTTATTAGCCCAAATTTGGCTCTTTGAAATTGAGTTGTGTTTGAATATAGTTTTGCCCAATTGCTACTAACTTGCTTGCCAGCACCTAGGTAGTGGGTGTCATTGATGGTGGAAGAACATGTACTCAAATATTTCATCCATTCTCTCCCCTCTCAAGGGCGGATTTAGAGGGGGGGACTAGGGACACGTGCACTACCATTATTTGAAAAAAATTCACTGGGTGGTAAAACGAGCAAGAATAATAAAATAAATAAACTCCTTTAGTCCACCCATTATCTCTCTCTCGATCTTTTTTCGTTGGGAACACCAAACAGTCACCCAAAAACTAGATCTCAGATCCATTTTCTTCCTCCTCAATAGAGCTTAAATACAATTATGAGAAAATGATAATACAATAATCATTCATGTGTTTTTTTTTTTTTTGGGTGCAATAATCATTTATGTGTTTTAAATTTGAAGTTCTTACTCTGCAGAAGTCGGAAGGTACACGCCTTAGTGAATTAGTCATTGGTACAAGAAGAAACACTATAACATGTAATCAAGTCATAATGGGTGTATACAAATAAGGAAATCAAGTGGTTAATTGACTGGTGAACTTTAGACATGTAACGCACCCTTTTGAGTTTCAGCAGGTGGATGAATATCAAAGCAAGCAACCAAGAGAATTATTTTAGCATCAGATTCTATTTAGTAATTTTCAACATTTTATCCAATGGCTTTCTTGAAACGATATACGAACTGTTGGAGTAGTAGTCTTGTACATTTGGACATGGAAAAGACCTACCTCAATTCCATATCTTGATACTACGGCCTTGTTTGGATACCAGTTTTTTGAGCAAGCTTGTTGCATTTTCAGCTTGTTTGACTATTTGACAATCTGAAAGTACAATAAAGCTTGTTTGGTAGCCAGCTTGTTAGATGGCGTTTTGGACCCAAACAATCCAATTTGGAAAAGCTAAGGGGGAGTAGCTTTTTGCATTGGCTTGTTGAATTCCTCTTTTCAAAATCAACCTCTTACCCCAATGTTGGCAATAATTACACCCCGACCAATTTTGCCCAAATTATACCCATGTCTTTAT
>BSSO01000037.1:0-59355 GCA_030267885.1 Mesembryanthemum crystallinum | reverse complement strand
TATAGCAAAAGTTAAGAAGAAGTTCATCACCTGCCGGTAAAGTGGTGATCGGAACTTGAAATCAACCAAGAAGTAAACATTACAGGTTTCTGGAGTTGGTCCGGGACTGAATTCCCAGATGTTGATCAAATGCTCAAAAAGGTTGCTTTCTGATGAAGTAGTCTGAGGGTAAAAGCATAAACAGAAGCAGAGATATCAATGAGAATAAAAACAAAGTTTCCCATTCACATATCTATGGCAAAAGGTCTTAACAGAGATGTTTGTACAAAGATTGAATGCTGCAATTTATGATTTAAAATGGGGCAATACTTCATTAAGATGACATTGCATGATTCGACCAGGACAAATGCTGTTTCATCCCTGTTGCAAAATTCAAAATTGCTGCTGTTTATGAAAGAATGGGAGACTTCAGCTAATTTCATGATTACAGTAGCAAGGTAGTTAGTATAAATGTAGGTGGTTTATGGCTTTTATTCATGACCTATTCCAAATATCAGACCAATAAACATTCTGTAATCCTCTCCCCCACCCAGTCCCCAGGGTAACCCGGTCCTACAGAGCAATCGTTCACTACCTTATCTCTCTATCCACTTAGAGGATCAAGACCTACATGGATTGACATTGTGCAGTTATCATGAAATTGATACTTGTTAAGAGAGAATTAGAGGATTTCCTTGCTCGAATTTCATTATTTCCATTGCCATGACTTGAGCCTTGAATAAAACTACAAAGGATATCAGATTTCCAAGACTTCAGCTCAATAGTCACAAAGCAAATTATATGAGTTCAAGCAGAGTGTTCACTTCTCAACAGGACCTAAACCTTGCATCTTGCACTCGTCTTCCTTTTCATGCAGTATTTTACAATATCATAAATGAATCACCACTGATTTTAATTATATACCGCATCGAGTACACTAGGACAACACAGGCCGACTTCCACAGTTACATGCATACGACTTAAGAATCGCACTTATTCTATTTGTATTTGCATGGTCACTCACAAGAACACGAGATGGGAAAATTCAAGAGTATCAAAGCACTTGACGAAAAAAGATGTGCAGGAAGAGTGCAAGCAAAACAAAACCTTTTTGTTAGATATGACAGAAACTATGTACCTTAATCATCTTCGGCTTCTCTAGTACTACATGGGAAATATAACTCTCAACTAGAAATTTGAAACCAATCTCCAACTCAGCATCAAATGATCCATCAGGGTAACGCCGAACAATTTCTGATCTTTGACACCAAGGTAAGAAATCTTCATACATATCCACACCAGCAACAACAGCATATAACTGCTCTGGTGAGTACCTGCTTATAAGGATATTGTTAGATTCTTTCCACAAAGTATAATACTAGCATCCAAAGACTGATGCAAGTCATTATGACGAAAAAGGCTATATATCGATATTTTACACCAAGAACAGCTTTCTGCACTTCCATAAGTGGCAAAGTGCAACATACTCTGATGCTCCAATTTTTCTCTTAATGGTAGTAGGAAAAAAAAGAAAGTATAGCAAAAAAGATCTTAGCTATTACTCTCGAGTCTCGACTGTTTACTTGATATATTTGTAGTATGCCATCAACCACCTTCACCACAACCAAGAGTACTCTAGAAGGATACTTCATGCTCTCCTAGACGTTTCCTAATTTAGTTTTCTTGGTTTTTGGTGTAGGTCTTATGAGAAATTCTCTCCACTAGTTAAGGTTGCGTACATCTTGACCTCCCCAAACCCCACTCATTGAATCAAAAAGAGTTGTCTTGTGTTGTTCTTTGAGTTTCAGTAGGTAATTGGATCACTCAGCTGATTACAAAGCAGGTTCGATAAAAAAAAACTAACAAATTACTGATACAGATGGGCAACATTGACAGTAAGTTGACGGCTTCCATAGGGTTTGAAATTCCAATGAACTGAAACAATTCATAAGAGACGAATGGAAGCAATTGAAGGATTCAAAAAAAGGAGACGAATGGGGAAAATAAGTACAATTGGCTTGTGATAGGTTGTACGATGAATCACTTGTTTGCTATCACTTTCTCATGCTAAAATCATCTTCCCATCTGAGGTTACTCCAATAGTGATAGGTGGTACTTTGAATCACCTGTTTTTTCCCACTTTTTCCACGGTATAACTCACCTTCCACCAAAATTTATTCCACCAACCATAATATCAGTCAATTCAAGTATTGATGAGAAAGCTCCATCTCAAATGACACCCAAACTTCTAACCATTTTAACATATGCAGAATTGATCCCAAATTGTCAAATTCAATCGTATACAATCCCCGCCCCACCACTTGTAATCACTAATTTCAATCAAAAACAGCATCAAAGAGCAAGATAATAGATTCATATACCCTTTAACTAATTATACACTAAATAAATCAAATAAATTAAGAAAATCCAAGCTGACTCACCCAAGTACAAGCCTTTCCTCATGAATTTTCGATAGAGCGCTTCCTTCTTCGCCATCCCCACAGCCCAGGAACCACCTCCTCTGCAAAATCTCATTGGCGCTAAACCCATTACCAAGCCGATAACTGTAATGTTTACGAGCGTTCAAATTTGTTGAAGAATAGCAATCAATTCCAGCAATGCTGCTCAAACATCGAACTGGAACACAATGCCTAATCTCGCCAGCATTATTCCGATGCCGAATGAATGATTCAATTTCGTTTCTTCGCAATAATCTGCTCTTACCAACTGCCTTCAAAGTCGACAAAATTCGGGGCATCGTCAATCAATTGAATCCGATCAACAAATTCTGCAAAAATCTGAAGCTTTTCAACTCAACTCAGCTAGGTTGCAGCGGTGCAATCGTAACTTTCGAAGCTGATTAAGTGTGATCCTTGATAGCTAAATGTGAATGAACAATGGGGAATTTCAATGGTAGAATATATATGAGTGAGAGAATTGAGAGATGAATTTAGTTGAAGAATGAGCAAACCCTAGAAGAGAAATTGGAATGAAGCACGCAATACTTCGTGAATCGTGAGACCTTGGGACACCTTTGCACTCTTTTTGGTTTTAATTTTTTCATTGGGGGTGGGCCGTGGGGGGTTATTGTTCCGTCAATACTTGAATGGTACACGTGGATCTTCAAGCTTCCGTAATGATTTATTTATTTTTTTTTTTTTTTTTTTGGCGAAAATGTTTTCTTTTTCTTTCTAAGTTGCGCTAATGTGTCAACCCAAAGTTGCTTTCTGATAATTAGCACATAAATAAATAACTAGAAGTATTTGATTACGAATTTATTTGTGTAATATTCGAGACTATATGTTATGTTTAAGGAGTGAGGATTTCTCCATGTTAACATGAAAAACTGTTCTCACTCAATTCTTGTCTATGCTACAAGTATGTATTTCTCTCCTCTCAATTGGTTTATGGAGTTAAAAACTTTACTATAACATCAACCGCTTAATTGTGTCTTGGTAATAACACTAGATAATTTTAAGTGTCTCGATAATCTTTCTCAGAAGAATACTCCATGATTAGAAATTTCTTTATGTAGCTTTGATGCTTGATCTTACACGGACACTATAGTGGAAAATATTTTTCATCCAAGCGTAAATTAAACCCCCATTTTATAAAGGAACCTTTTTCGAAACATCATGCAATTAAAAGATCCTTTTCTCAAGATAAATTAAATTGAAATTGATAATTTTCCACAATAGATATAGTATGTTAAAAGTGTACATTCAATTAATAATTTCCAAATGTACTATCATACTTCGAGTGTTAACATTTGGATACTTCTCCTTTAATCAATATTTTAGGATATTATCAAAACACAACATAGATTAATAATACAGACATAAGATAGTAATGAATCCTCAACCGGCCCCCAAAGACACTCCTCCTTAAGAGAGTAATTGATTAGTAAGTAGTATTTAATTAGTAGGGAATAAATTAAAATCCAATTCACCTCAAAAATATTTAAATATACATCGTCCAATTTATAATGTTACTTTTACTTGGAAATGAAGTTGTTATCTTATACTCCTAAATGCTTTTTTATGAATTAGCAATACCATAAAATCATTTCACCCAAAAAAAAAAAAAAAAAAAAACCATAAAATAATTGGCAGTAAATGCAATATTGCTCATGAGATGCACTAATTCATGCTCTTGTTTTGGTTTCTGATGATAAAACTCAAAAGCATGTTCATTAGTATGCGTTGTTGAATTCTCTGATAGATCTTTGGGGAACTTAATCGAGGGTGCATCTCTTTTTTCTAATGACAAACCTTCTACAGAAGTGATATAAGCCAATCACCAATGCGTCTACACCAAATTAGGCTTCTACTGAAGTCTAATCTAGTACTCGTAATCTTTATTTACACACCTTGACTATAGAAGGCTGAGAGCATAAGCATTCTTTACTCATTTGTTGCAATATTACCATCTTCCATTTCTAGGGAAGCTTCTCCTCCATATCTTCACAAGAAAAGACCGAAAGTTATCATCACGACGAACATTATTTGCACCCGTTTAATGATCGATCAAGTCAGACTGCTTTCCTCGTCTCATCATGCCTTTGATCCCTTTGCCTCGGCATACATATCATCAATGCATTCCTACAGAAAGGCACCAATAATGTGCAAATAGAGTTCATGATATGTGTAACAACACTTTATAACAAGCATGATAGCATATCCTTTTCGAATTAATGATCACATTTTTATTGATTGCAAAACACACCTTGTAGTATTTGAGCAACTGGGGCCTCTTCAGTTTAAAAGTCGGAGTCATCAAATCCCTCTCCAAATCAAATGGAATCGGCTCTAAAAAGACTGCTCTTAACATCTCAAAACTTCGAAGCTGTTCAAAAATGATTTTCACGTCTGAGTATGTGTATAGTCAAAACTGAAATTGCTCATCCACAATCCACAGAAAAGAGCCAGATTTTCGGTGACATACTTTGTGTTGCTGAGCAGTGCTGTTGAGCTCTTCAAGAAAGTATTTCCTTGCCTTTGGATTTTTACAGAGTGTTTTAAAGTCCCCAGTCTCATTATTACAAGCTGCCCAATCTTCAAGTGCCTTTCTTTCGGGAATCACAACANTTTTATGATGATTTATTTTCTCAACCACAATGGCTATAAGCTCCCTAGGGTGCGAGAAAGCAAAGTATTTATGTGCATCAATTCAAAAAGAAAACATACTGATGTTATTAGGGGACACCGTGAGTAAATGCCCTCGATGTTCTCCACTGCCACATATTCCCCTTGAGACAACTTAAAAATGTTTTTCTTTCTGTCGATGATCTTCATTGATCCATCAGGCTGCCATTCTCCAATGTCACCTGAAAATTTGAATTTTATCGCATCTCAGGCTAACTGACAGTAGTTTTCTTATTGCTTTGCAAATGACACTAGTGTCAGGAGAACTTTTAAATGGAAAGTCATGAAGTCCTAACCTTCACAATTCCCTCCCATCACTATTCCATGAAAAGTAAAATCATGAAGTTCTTGTTGATGAAAATGCATCAACCATGGAGAAACTTATAAACAGAGCCAGTAAAACTTGTAACACTCTTATCTTGAAATAGGATTTTTGTTATGTTGTACTGTAGAAATTTCACAAGACCAACTACTGCGATCAGAATGTTTCTTTTTTCTTTCTTCAAAGCCGTTTATGACTTCCAATAAATTGGTGACAGAACCATTTCATATCGACAGAAATGCGCAAGGGTAATCCAAGATGTTTGTGTTTGAGTTTAAACGTACTACGGATAAGAGCCCCAGACGTTACCATGACTAGGCACAAGTACAAAAAGTTGTACCTGTATGGAACCATCCATCTATGAAAACCTTTTCAGTAAGATCTTGTCTTTTGTGGTAACCAGAAAACAAGGATTTTCCCCTCAAACAAAGTTCTCCACGTGGTGTGTTTGAAAGTGCATCATATCCCATCTCTGGAACAGATTCCAGTCTCGCTTCAATGGTAGTCATAGGGACTCCTACGGTGCCAACCATAGAGTATACGTTGGCTATTGTTGTAAAACATCCTCCGCAGCTTTCAGTTAGACCTATCCATGAAAGAGCATAGTGTTTCAGAGGAAGACAGAGAGAAGGAAATTAACTAGCATTTATATGATTATAAGCTTCATTCCCATGAGGTTAGAATGTAGGTCAAATTTAAATCCCCACACGTCATGTTGAAACAGTTCAACCTCCCAACTCAGGAACTGTGTAGATCTACGAGCCACCCATTATTTTACACCGCTTTTGTCTATTAGCAAGCTTCCCTGGGTGAATGATATCTAATTTAAACAACATTGACAATGGTGAAATTTGATTAGCAATCACCATATATTGCTTCCAAACCTTTGACTTACCATACCCTTGTGCCACGACACTGCAGCAAGTAACCCTCAAGAACTCTTCTATATGTCGGGGCAAAGGTGCACCTCCAGATAGAATAAGACGCACTCGTCCCCCAAAGCTTTGTTTGATCTAGTGCAGTTCAGACATATCAGCTCACAAATTAGTTCTTTTCTATTAAGGTAACTCTCTCGACTACCATCAGGAAGGGAATGCAACAAAAAAAAAAAAAAAAAAGAAAAGAAAAAAGGACTTGCAAAAAAGGAAGGAATGAGGGTTGAAGAGGAAGAATCAACCAACCTTACTAAAAACAAACTTGTCCAACAGAGGTGCGGCTTCATCTTGCCGTAGCCCCTTCTCCAGATTTTGAAGTTTGCTGTTTGGCACTTATAGATCAGCCATATATACTGGCCAAGCAAAGAAATTACACTAGGGTGCATATTAAGGCAAGGGACAAGGACTTGAGCATACTAGTTGTAGGCATAATCGAACAAACTCTTCTTGAGAGAACCGCTGGATGCAATTTTATCCAAGATACCTTCACAGAGAAATTCAGTTTGTTTTGAAATAAGACTAATGAATCAGGACGACAGATGGGGATTTTACATAAAAATATCAGGAAATACCTGTACATAAACGGTCAAAAACCCTTGGAACTCCACAGAACATGGTTGGTTTCAATTCCAGGAGGTCCTCAACTAGATATCTCACATCCTGTGAGTGAATGTAAAAGAAAGATGATAAGCCATAAGTTGTCTTGACAGGCCATAAAAAGAGTTGAGAGTGATAAATTAAGGCTCATGATCTTACTCCCTGCCAGTATCCTATTGAGGAACCTTTGAAGATGCAGTATGTTTCAAATATCTGGCCAAATATATGGGCCAGTGGAAGAAACGAGAAGTATATATCTTCTGTTGTTGCCTGTAACAAGGGATATTCCAGTTTAACATTTATACTGCAAGAGGGGTAAACACAGAGATATGGTCCTCTTTCTCAATAGTGAGATTGTAAAACACCTACAAACTCACCAATACATGATCATCATGTAACTAGTGCATGAGCTTTTCCTTTCTTAGTCGTGCATAATTAGCATGAAACTCATATGTCAACAAGTTGAATAATGAAAACCTATTGAAACTTATATCCAAGTAATCCAAGATATGGCATCAAGTAACAACAAAATGAGATAATGACTTACTGGTTTGTCTGTTGCCGCAAATATGCATTCTGATGAAAAGACCTCTGCTATTAAAGCAGCATTTGTTAAAATCACCCCTTTTGGTTCTCCTGTGGTGCCACTTGTGTACATTATTGTGCAGACATCAGTAACTTGTTTCAATGGAAGTTGACAATCTATAGTTCCCTGAAATGATGAACACGCAAACATTTATGCCATTAGAAGTTTCCTACTATACTTTTGTGAGCTAAGCTTTTTGAAGGCTAACCAGAAACAGTAACAGAAAATATCAATAATTTGATAGGGAAAAATAACTCAAGCAGTAAGCTCTGTGATTCCCCTCTCACTGTTAATCTTTCATTACTCGGTGTGAGTGAAGGGCTTAAGATTTTAAGAGAAAAAAAATACCAATTGAGCGAATTCTTTCCAAGAAAAGCAAGAGACGCCGGCTTCCTCAGCATCTTTCTTTTGCATGCCAGAGACATCTCCAAAGCTGACAATGGCTGAGGACCCAAATCAAATGTATCTTAGTTGACAACCAGAAAAATATGCACCTTAAACTGAAGACGTTTAGTAAGAATCTTTCCCTCTGTACCTACTTTTTAGGTAAATACATTTTGATAAGCAAGCCAGAATCTGCAAAAGCATTGAAACTTAACATCGTAAATGGGGGAGCTTTTAGTATCTAACTAATAAGGGACATACGCCATATTCAGGTTATGCTGGGAGCCTAACAGCATAGCCTGATAAAAATATATGATATTTAAGAGTTTGTATACAGCAGTCAAACAGAAGATCACATGAATGATTTATTATTGTGTGACAAAAAATTTACGTACAAAACAAAGGTTTGGACTTTGGATCCTGCTGAGAATGAAATTAAGAACAATAACTGCCATTTGTTGGGTGCGCAATAAAGAACTTACAGCTGGTATCTTTTTCTCTTGAACAAAAACAATTGAGACTTCAGCATGGTTGATGATAAACTCTACTGCATTGGCCCCTGAATATGAATTCACAGCATATGATTTGCTAAGTCACTGTTTGCCATTTAGCCAACGTCATTCAGATAGATTGGTTTTGTAGATAGCTTACCAAGTGTGTCATACAAAGGTACATAGGATATGGCCTGGCTATTACATGCCTGCAAGTTTTAGAGAACTTGTTAGCACATTACTTAAAGACATTGTACAATTCACTTTCCATGCATCTAAATCTTGCAAACTGCTGGCAAAAGGTTCCAAACCCATCTTAGATCACAAAGTTTGTACGCTTTCAAGTTAAAAGACAAATCCAGTAATAATTGAAACAACATCGCGTCCTATGAACCCCATTATTCACTATTCAGTATGTCGGTGAATAGCAGGAATATCATACTCTCATTTAACAAAATGGACAACATCTAGCAACTCAAGATCATTAAAACATAAAGAGTAGCCATAGATTTCAATATTTACCTCCATAGCAATGATCCACTCTGGACAGTTGGTTCCATATATTCCGCAACGATCACCCTACAAAGGTATATTAGAACAAGAGAACACAAAGAAAAATCCTCAAGGTCAACATTCATCTAATTAATCCATGAAGGCCACTATTAAATGCAGGACACATTGAACAAATGAATAGATGAAACATTTCAGCTCGAACTCCATGAACTTAGCTCTGGACAATCTAATCATCTATTGTAAACCTTCATCAGAAATGACATTAACGGAGCTTAAGCCATGCATGAGATAGTGATTGAGTTGTCATATTTATGCTGGATTAAATGGATAAAGTGCATAATTGGGTCCACTTTCTTAATCACAAAACTCATTCATTCATGATCAAATGAGATATAATCAAATGTAGTACTACATTGTCAGTTTCAGACACCCAAAAAGGAGAAGAATTGAACTCACAGGATTAACTCCACGGCTGCGAATAGCAGACCCGATTCGAAGAGCTGAATCATACACCTCTTTATAAGTAAGCCATTCATAGGAACCCGCCTGATGACAAACCCCAATTAAAATTACAAACTGTAAACTTTTTTTTTTTTTTTTTTTTTTTTTTTTTTTTTGATGTTCCCATGAAATGTACAGCATATACTTAACAAAGAATACAATAATCAGTTATTAAGAGGAACCAAGCAAAAGAGGAAAAAGGGTAGAGAAAAGGGTACCTTGGAATCAATGATTTTGCGGCGACCAAGCATTGGATTTGTGGGGTTTCTCTCCACGGACACGCTGAAACCAAATGAACCCAGAAACTAAGCAGAGCTTTAAACATAGTTGGA
This sequence comes from Mesembryanthemum crystallinum, assembly GCA_030267885.1. Lineage (NCBI taxonomy): Eukaryota > Viridiplantae > Streptophyta > Magnoliopsida > Caryophyllales > Aizoaceae > Mesembryanthemum > Mesembryanthemum crystallinum. The sequence continues at coordinate 49,571 of BSSO01000037.1, read as the reverse complement.
TCATGGCTATGTTTTACTGTAAATTGCAATGGTGAAGGAATTGAATAAACAACAGCAGTAGACTTCGTTGATGCCACACCACCCGCCAAACTAGGATCATTCACCTTCATAAAATTGCAATTTATGAATAAGAACAGCGGCCCATTAGCTCAGTTGGTTAGAGCGTGGTGCTAATAACGCCAAGGTCGCAGGTTCGAACCCTGCATGGGCCACTTTTTTTTCGCTTCCCCTACGCTATTTATTTACTATTTTTTCCTCTAATTTAGCGAATAACCAAATTGTCAAAAACTACACATCCATTATATTTGTCATTTTTTGGATTTTAAAAAATTACTCAACTCTTTGAATCGAGTACTAATTTTCAAAACTGACAACAAAAAACTGATCGATAACATAGGAATTGGGGTTGGGGTTGCTACTTGCAACGTTACCTGAAGAGGCTCCAAGGAGAGCGAATGGGGGCAGGAGGGAGACCAGTGAGGCCATCTTTGGCATAAATGCAGCGATACACACCCCCTGCTGATGGCCTTTTCTCTGTTGCCTCCCTTGCTTCCTCTACTTTCACTGTGTAAACCGCCATTTTTTCACGAAACCATGCACAATATTGTTTTCACTTGATGAACTTAGATGTAATTTGGAGGAAGGAGAAGACAAAGAAGATGTGGGAAAATGAAGAAGAAGAAGAAGAAGCTAGCTAGGAGATAAGAAAAATCTCAGATTGAATTTTATGGTGAGGTAGTTGAGCTCAGATGTAGCAATAAATTCAAAAGCACACAAATTTGGTTGGTCATTATCACTAGTCACTACTACTACGTACTTTGCCGCTGCTACTACCAACTACTACTAAAGTCTATATTTACTCATTGGCTCTGATCTGGTCTAAAACTTGCAAGTGAGGTGAATTTTTTTTATGATGAGGTAACATTAACATGGTTTAGATTAACACCATACAAATTTGGCACCGAATTTAATATTACTTGAATCGACAATGTTTGTCGTCAGGTAAGTGTTAGTAAATAATAGTAACAATGATTAGTAACATTATATTGCTCATATTTGATATCTTATCTATGAAAATATAAATATTACTGGAATATATATATATAAGAGAAAAATCGAACTTCAGATTGATCGAAAATACTAACAACCCAAATCCTAATCATTCAACAACAAAAAATTAAAGAAAGGAAAAAAATTGGTTAATTGTAGTAGTAAGCCAAATATATCTATAAAATTGTTTTTTTTTTAGGATTGTAGGGTGAACTGCTGATCAAGTTATAGGAGGAGCATGGATGGTCACCATCTCCTAATTAATTGCTGCACTTCCTAGTAAAAGCCACCTACATTTTCGGTTCCTGCATATCTTTAGTCTATCCATTAATAAGCTGATGTCGTTGTAATGTGAATTGTAAGTACATTGCCTTTCAAATGCTAGTACAAATTTGACATTTTCTGTCTTCCCACTTTAAAATAATTCGGCTTAAAAGTCCATTTAAAACAACCATCTTTGGGCTTGCATTGTGGTCTAGAAGCCCAATATTTCGACCCAAAAATAACCTCTAGCTAGCTAGGCCACTCTAGATGGGTTGCCCAAGTCAAAATCAAGATTACCTTTTAAAAGAATTGAGAAGAGTAATGCTCCAACTAAGGCCTTATTTGACAATTAGCTAATAGCTGGTTGTTGCTAACTGTTTGTGTTAGCTAGTTTGATTAGATACTTGTTAAAATATGTTTTGGTAAAGTCAGTTGCTTATTAGTAGCTGAATGGATATAAAATGAACAACAAGAACATGAATATACTTAATAAAAGTTGTTTCTCTTTAGTTTTATTATTATATAATTGGACAAGCTCGTCAATTTGCATACTAGTCCAAGAAGCTAACCTAAAAAGTTATCCCTCATAACTTTTTAAAACTCAACTTATTTGGTCTAAAAAGTCAACGAACAAGTTAGTTACCAAACACCAGTTTTTAAAGTCTTGGATTGTTAATTGGTGAAACAATTCAAATTATCCAAAAAGTTGATTAAAAAGCCATCTAACAAACAAGGTCTGAGTAGTATGAATAAGGATGTTCATAACCATGTTCGAAATTTCGAATACTAACTTTTGGTATCCAAAACTGATATTTAGGATATCTAAAAATAAATCAAATACTACTCCATAAGATAAGTAACTCCATTATTCAAAAACATGAGTACTACTTATGTTTTTTCTTATTTCTAAACTTTTGAAAAAAAATTTCATATCTTTTAAATATTCTGGATAACTTCGAATTGAAAACATAATATCGAAATCGAATTTTTCAGATAACATTGAAATTTGGATCAGATTGTGAGGTTAGGGAGTATTTTTGGAGAGTCCAAAGTCTATTATTATCAGTACTAATAATTGACCAAAAAAAACACAGAATCAAAGCCATGAAATTTCCCGCGTCCCTTTTCAACCCCTTGTTGTAGTATTAATAACTTCCTTTGCTTAATTGCGCGCAACAGAGTACAGTAGTACAACACAAGAAAACAAAACAAGAGGGCCCCCAAAATTCAATTCAAAATTCAATGTTACTACTGTAGAAGTAACATAACATTGCATTCAATGACCTTTCCTCATTTCCCACCAACACCAATCCCCCCATTTAAAAAACCCCCCAAAAAACTACTCCTCATATAATCGACGAAAAATTTCATTTTGAGTATGTGATGTTAGGCCTAATTGCAATTTAGCTATATGTCTTTTCAATATTCTCATTTGGGTACCTAAAATTTTAAAAACTGTATCATTTTGGGTACATTTCACTAACGGCGTTAAAAGCTCAATTAACATGCGGACATTTCATCAATCAAAAAATATTCTAAAAATTCCCAAAATATTATAGAAAATTCTAAATAACTAAAAATAAATATTTTATAACTTTTAAAATATTTTTGGTAATTTTTAGACATTTTTTTAGAATATTTTGCCTAATGACATGTCAGTATTTTAACGGAATTTTTGACGGCGTTAGTGAAATGACAAAAAATGATACAGTTTTTAAAATTTCAGATACCCAAAATGAGAATATTGAAAAGACAGGTATCTAAATTGCAATTAGGCCTAACGTCGGATACTCAAAATGAAACTTTTCCTATAATCAAACAGAAGAAAACAGAGAGAAGTAGATAGATACAGAGAGAACAACCAAAAAAAAAAAAAAAAAATACCAAACGACACCGCTTTTTCTTCCCCTATTCTCTCTCTATCCGTCTATCACTCCCTTTTTCTGTCTGTCTGTCGTCAACTTCAACTTCTCCCCATTTAATGCCACACTCTCCCCCATTACGCCATTAATGCCCACCTCCTTTCCTTCCACGATCTCCCCCACCTCATTTAAAGCATCCTCTACACTCAATCTCCACCGTCTGTTCCCGCCACTCCCACGGCTTCAGATTCATCCACGTGTCCCTGTATCATACTCCCTGCTACCATACCTCTCCGGTGAGAGTAATGCTTCTGGATCCCCGCACCTCATCCTGCTCGACGAGCACATCGCCGGCGACATCGGATGGCGACCAAACATCGGCGATGACAAGGGTTTCATCATCCGCCGGGAAGATCCGCCGGAGTATCGGAGGCTCGACGAGGATTCTGACATAGGGAAGAAACTCCGTCGCCGGAAAAATCCTGGTGACTTGATCGTTGATGTTCCGCGGTTGTTTCGGAAAGAGAATACTCTTGATTTTGCGAGCGAGCTGAATGGCGTTGATGATGGCCGTTTCGTCCAGAAGAAACTCCGGCGATGGCGGTGGTGGCGGTACGGCGTCGTTGCTGGTTCTAACACTAGCCGCTCCGACGGGAAGCTCCGTTCAAATCCGAACGAGTATGATCTCTTTAACAGGAAATCGAGTTCTCGCCGGTTGCTCCGGTGATCCTCTGACTGTATAACTCTTCCCGGCGAGAATAGATCATCTGATCTCGCCGGTTGAATTTCGCCGGAGGTTTGTTCAGGACCTTCTGGTAAGGGTTCCAGAAACATGCTCTCGAGGAGCAATCCTTCGTCGAGGCTCGGCCGGATTCTGGACGCCATCAACGGCGTTAATGGCGATTCCGGCGGCGGCGGGAGGAACACTCCGGCACGGCAGAGAGGACAGGTGGCGTGTGATCTAAGCCACATATCAATACAATCGAGGTGAAAAGAGTGAGAACAGAGAGGTAACGTGCGAACGTAATCGCCGTCTTCAAATTCCAGCAAACAAACGGCGCAATCGTGAAATTCGTCTTCAATTTCAATCAAACCAAGCTTCGATGATGAGAACGACAACGACGACGGTGATGATGATTTGTTGATTTTTGGGAGTTTGTAGATGGTGAGGGGTATACTTTTGATCACCGACTCGTCAAGGCCGTAAGGGGAGGCGTAGAAGAGGTAACCGTCGGAGGAGTCGTACGGCAGCGGAGGTGATTCCACGTCGGACGGCGGGAAGTGAGGGCGGAGACGACGGCGGCGGCGCCACCGTTTGTAGCGGCGGTGGAGGCGGTGGAAGGGAGGGAAGAGGTGGCGGGAGATGGAGCGGGAGTAGGTGACGATTAAGAAGGCGGCGGCTGCAGCAACCACCATCGCGATCAACGGTGGGCTGAAATCGATCGGTAATTTAGAAGGGGGAGATTGGTTGATGACGAGGGAAGAAGTTGATAGCAGCGTTGGAGCTATCGCCGGCCACAACCGTTGGTGGTGGTGGTTGTGGTGGTGGTCCGGTGGCTTGGCCGCCATTGTCGGTTGTGGGAGGAGGAGAGAGAAAAGAAGGGTGAGAAGAAATGAGGAGAATTGAGGGGGTTGAGGGGTTTAGTGGGTTTTGGGCTGGGCTGTGGACACGTCAGCTGGGGTCCAGTGAAAAAGAAAAAAATACGAAAAAAAAAAAAAAGTAGGCGAGTTTCCGAAGCAGGGGAGTTTCAATCGGGTATGTGGAGCCCCACCATTAACAATATGGTTACAGTGAAGTGTTGAGTGTTGACCAGTGATTGACTTGTTGCTGTTTTGCTTCACTCTTTGTGAAAATGACATGTTTTTGGGATATTTTTGATATCTGGGTTCAAAAATAGGTTCATTTTTCTTCTACTAGAGTTTATAGGTGGAATTAAGAGTGGGTTTGGTGGGGTGTGTCACAGAGGATAAGATGTGTTTATATATTGGATGATGGTAATTGGCTATAAAGTAAGTATATTTAGTTAAGAGAATTGATTTGGTATGTAGGTTGGTCCTTGATCATGATATGGTTATTATGGATCAAGGATGTCCTTTGAAAGTGACAATTATCTACCTCGTTGGTCAAAATTTTGATATATGTGATATCAACCATATTATGATATGAGGCTAAATTAATTTTTGTTTTAGTACCGTTATGAAATGTATAAAAATTTGATTAAAATCATTTTAAGCAATTTTTTAGTTGAATTGGTAGATTTTGTTTCAACATGTTTATCGAATTGCCAACATTGTGATTAGTCTAGGGTCATTAGAATTGGGAGAACATTTATTTGTTTCCATCTAATTCTTCTCAAATTGCAACCGAGTCTTTTGTTCTATTTTGTTTGATCTATTTTGCCAACCTAGCCATTCAACATCTTATTGTCATTGTTACTAGCCCCTTGACATTAAGTGTTGAATCGTTGACCAGTCACTTACACAAAATAAATGATTTTCAAATCCATTCAAACACTTCTCTATGGAAGAAGATCCTTTTATATTAATGGATAATCTTTATTTTATTTTTGGGACACATATTCATGAATCATTCAATCACAAAAACTTGAATCAGGCGTACTGATATATCAGGCGGATGTACTGAGCAAATAAAAATTTGTACTGATAAGCCAAAAATTAGTACTGACACCCAAAAACCAATACTCACTTTTTTTCTCAACTAGTAAAACTACAGTACTGATTTTTGCTTTATACGGTATAATTGTTTATTTGCCCAGTACTTGCATGATGTAACAGGCGAACTGATAAGAGAGTTATTGTCATTCAACACGTGTTTTCATGAGAAAATCAGGTCACGATATCCATTCCTTGACAAAACAAGTACTAGACCCACAAGGAATTTTAAGTTTATACAACTTTTACTTACTACATATAATTATGTTTCTAACAAGCCACCACAAATCAATATCAGTACCACCAATAATAGCTGGAATTTTTTTAGAATCAACTTCTTCAGAATACTCAAACTCCCCCATTTTAACAAGGGAGCCATCAACCAAGAGTTCTATGATCATCTCAATTTTCAATAATGTCTATTTCCTAAAGAAATAATCATGTTTATATTTCAATTTTTTTAATATTTACTTTTAAATTACAAGTAAGAAATAAATAGAGAATTAAAAGTTGAAATCTAGCCATTCAATTACTCTAGAGTACTACTAGGATAGTAAGAGCATCCAACCGCCAAAGGCCCAAGTACGCGGTTCTTGGACCGAATCGGACAATAAAACTATCCACATACCCACCAACCGCCATAGGCCCATAAACCGGATCCTAATTAAAGGCGTCTGTCTTTCTCAAAGGGCAAAAAAAATTAGGGTTTACAGAAGGTTTTTGGAGCACTTGCGATTTGGAGAGAGAAAGAGAGAGCGAAGATGTTTCCAGGATTGTTTCAGAGGAAGCCCAGCAAGGAGGAAGCCATGAAGCAGCTTCGCTACCATGCTGCGGTGTTCGGAACATGGGTTGCCGTCATTCGGATCACTCCTTACATCCTTCACTATTTCCAGAACGAAGAGCTCAAATTGGATCTTTAGATTCATCCCTATTTCAGGTACCTGCTAAAATCTTTGGATTTGTCTTTGGGCATTTGATTTACTGGGTTTTAGGTTTTGGGCACTTTCTTGTTTTGGTGAAAATTTCGATTTTTGTTTGATATGGCGTTAATATTTGAGAAAAGTGATTGATTTGATTCCCGTAGATTGTGGTTTTGTTTTTTAATTATTTGATGAATTTGATTGCTTTATAACTTTGGAGGGATTGGAGGTTGAGGCTTGGAAGATGTTGTTTTGGTGCGGTTTTTATTTTGAGCTGCTTGTATACTTATATGCAAGATTGGAAGCTTGATATGGTGGGAGGATGATATAATTCGCAGTTGATTGTTCGACTTTGTTTAATACGAACAACTTATTGGCGATGTTAATGTCATATACGTGCCCAATGTGAAACCGTTGAAGTTTTCACAGAAACCTGAATTCATTGGTCTTCTGCCATTGAAGTTTTCCATGTTCGCTTAAGTATGTTTAGCCTTTATCATTAGGTGCTTGATTCTGTTCTCATATTTGGCTGCCTTTCTTTTGTAGTCATAGATTGTGGTAAAGAGGAATCTCTGAATTGATGTAGGGCTTGTTTACTTGGATATAATTTGATTACAGTGTAGTGCATCATTTTAGTGATTGGACATAGGGGTGGAAAAGAAGGGAATGGAAAGAGGTGTAATTGATTACATCCATCAATTTATGTAATCACAATTACTTTTGTACAACCAATGTAATCACCATTATACATGAGTAGAAGTGATGATGTTTACAATCAACCAAACAACACATATTCTACGAGTAGCCATAAGCATGTTTATAACTACAAAGTCTTCATTACATTGTAATTATTACATCTAACTAAACACCACCGTAGTGCTTTGTGCAAGTAATGTAGTCTACCACCCTTCCCGAAATGCCATCGTGCATAAGCTCTCAGCGGTCTTATTTATTTTGCTCACTCCCGCCTTCATTATATACCCACTTAAGCATCTAGTATGAACTCCCATCAGAGAAAGTGAACTACCCTGCATATTTATTTTCATTTTCCACCCACACTCATATTTCTTTGTAGTGTTTTTAAAAGGGAGTCTTAGGTGCTTCTGCAATGCGCAAAAGCAATCAGGGATGACGTGCTTATTTTAGTAGTTGAGCTGAAGGTTTCAGGGAATAGCTTATGAGAGAACAAAACTTGTGAAAATAGAAAAGGTTTAAGAGATCTCTTGGTTAGCCTCTCATTGCTCATTATCACAACTTGGGCTGTACATGAATCAGTAGCTTGGTACTTGTTCTAGTGTGGCTACTCTTATTTCCTCCCTACAACCGAGAAGACTGGTGTAGGTCGCGTGTGTGCTGTTTAGACATATGATTCTGTGTATAGAATATTGCTTAAGGCGCCTTACATATATTAGAATTATCAGTAACTTCATAATTATCATCTGTTGTTCAGCAACTGGTAATTGATCTTTGTTTTCTCATGCAGTGAGTCGAAGGGAGGGACTGCGAACAGGGGAGGTTTTCACCTTAGCTTCTTGTTCAAGTTACCTGGAATTCCTGAAGTATTTGTAAGGGCAAACATGTAGTTGGAGCGCATTACATCATGAAATTTATGCTACTGGATATTTGCTGGGTGATCTAATATTTTTGTGCACTGTTAATAGCATGATATGGTTACTTCTGTCATATTGCTAATTAGCCTTGAAAAAGTTTTTGATTGCAAAAAAATCTCAGGCATACATTTGATTGCCATAGAAATAAGAGCTAGTTGGTGATGATTTAAAATGCACTATTGGTTTTTCTCTTTACTTCAAAGTAATTAACCATGGTGCTGAAAATGCGAATAGTTATTCCTAAATTTTTCTTGATTATAAATATAAGCTGAACTTTGGTGTTGAAAACAACTAGCTTGGTACTTTGGTGTTGAAAACAACTAGCTTGGTACCCACTATGTTGGAGATCTTCTCATATTTTGGTGAAGAAGTTCCAATCTAGGTCAAAAGATGTACGAGTAAGTGACGCTGAGGTATACATTGTATAATTTGTTCAAGTACTGTCAATTTAGCAACAAACATCTGATGAGTTCTTCTCATTTGTGCCTACATAGACGGAAGGATGATTTAGACTGATAAAGATTACATTTTCACGTTCGAAGTCATGCAACGGTGCTAATCGAGTTGAGAAGGAATCCATAGTGCCAAAAATTAAGTACAGTAGTTAACATCAGTAATCAAGAGCCACAAGAGAAAGGCAAACAGTGGCTTCATCTTCACTCTTATAATAGTTGTGTACTAGTTTGAGTTACACGGACATAGCACACATGGAAAACACTCTTTATAAAGGGGATGGAAAGGCTAAAATCGAAGCGCCATATATTTTGGAGGTAAAATGGGCCCTAAATGAATGAAAACATAATTATCAGATTACAAAAATTATCTTACAGTAGAATATGGTGTTTTAGTCTTTTAAATATCAAAAAGGTTACTCCTTCAAATTAGAGATTCGGCCACCTTGTAATTTTTTTTTTTTTTTTTTTTTAGTGTTGGCACGGTACCTCGTAAAGCACGGTCTCGGGTATTTTCGTATAGGTGTTGTGACTGTTGTCCACAAAGCTTGAACTCGTGACCTGATACATAAGGTCTATCTTGTTTACTAGTGGGACCAAACACCTCATGGGTAGAGGTCTAACCACCTGATATTTAATAGAGGATATGATTTGTCGGATATTGGATACCGTAACACGATATCTTCAGGGAGATGTTTCCAAATGTATGGGGAATTTTCAGGACTCTTGTCAAAATGTCATGACAAAAAGGAAAGCCAAGTGTCATATATGAGTACTAAGCAGATGATGAAACGAAAGCAATTTTGATAACACAAGCTACCACAAAAAAGAAGCAAACAAGGTAACTACCCAACCTCCCTCTGCTATTTTGATCGCAGCGGTGCATTTACAACCTCCCCGAAACAAAGAGGCAACAATAACAACAAAGTGTTCACTGCTTCAGTTATATTGTCAACAACCACAACAACAATAAGAAGAAGCAGCCAATAAACACATCCCAAAATCTATGTCAACAGATTCTTGAGCAGTAAATTCAGATGAGAGAGCAGCAGCAGTATGATTGAAGTAAGTGGATCAGTGGGCACGACGGCGAGCTTGAGTCTGAGGATAGGGCAAGCCTTCTTCTCTTCTGCTTCTCTGCTCTTCATGTCATTTGGTGCTGACTTCTACAGCTACACTTCTTTCTGGTCAGTTTTTTTTTTTTTTTTTTTTTTTTTTTTTTTGTTCAATCAATTTTGTTTCATCATCAGATCATCTCTTTTGTTATGTTGAGTATTTCAGCTCATGATCAATTTGTTAATATAATAGCTCAAACTGATCATATAGCAATCCAGAATTCCTTTTCATCGATGTGATTCACCATATAGCAGGTGATTGCTGTTAGCTGAATGACATCAAAATCATGAGTATTAGAGAGATTTTTGGGTCTTGCCAAAATTTAGACACAAAGATATCACCACCTAGATTGTAAATAGCATAGAAGAATGTATTGCTGTATTTGTTGGTGATTTGGTATTGTTGGTGGAGAGTATGTGTGTCATGAATTCATTCAAGATGAAGTAGTAGAAAGAAGAAGATGAAGATGCAAAATTGGGGTTGAGAGCTTTTTCAAGTACCTCTTAGCTAGTGTTGGTCGTTTCACTAACTAATCAATCAATGCCGTTTCCAATGTTTTTTAATGAATGCAGCTATCAGGTAACAGTGATGGGTTTGGTGATTCCATGGAGCTTTACCCTGGCATTGGTGGATGGCTACTCGATTCTCTTCAAATGCCCTCTTCACCAACCGGGAATACTGATCATCGTCGTTGTAGGAGACTGGGTATGTTATCCCTCACTCTTGTAGGCCAAGCAGATTGCTATCTCTTCCTGTCAGAAAGTAGCTATCAATGTTAGTAGTAATAGCTCAAGAGAAATATAGACAAGAGGACATTGAGCTGACTGACATTCAATGTATGTGCACTGCCAGGTCCTATCAGTACTTACTCTAGCAGCAGCTTCCTCGACAGCGAGTGTAGTGGATCTTCTGATTCAAGCCAACGGATCAATCTGCGTCCCCAACACTTGTGCAAGATACCAAATGTCTGCTGCTATGGCCTTCTTCTCATGGTCTCTGTCTATGGCATCCTCCCTCATGAATTTCTGGTTACTTCCCTCATTACTGTATCGCTAAAACTACCCCATCTTCACTGATTCTTATCAAATTGTACAGAATAAGAGATGCATATACGGAACATCATTGTATGAAGTCCCCATGGTGGTTCAAAACAATTTTGTAAGCTTCATACAATGGTGATCCCAAAAATGTAATTACCAACCAATAACAAAAAGTGGCACACATTGTGGTACAAAAAGTTAGCGCGACCTCTTGGAGATACACACACGTGAATTAAGAGAAGCTATATTCTCAGTTCTCACGGAAGCCAACAATGTCAATATAAACTATGCTTGAGTTACCATCATCTCCACAACCAAGAAGAAAAGAACCCGGTAAATGGCACTTTATTTTGCATGTAATCACCAAATTGGGCAAGCTTGTGAAATTCAGCAGCTGATAGATGACGAACAAGAGGGGAGAACTTTTCAAGGATTGAGCAATAACATGAAAACCCAAAAAACTACGAATTCTACTTGCACATTCATACCAAAAGGCCACTCAAATGAATTTACAAATACAAGGGGATAAGCAGTTGAGGAGGTTATTCTTCTAACAGTTACATCTGATTCCTGTTGCTGTTTTCAAGCTTATACAGTCTTCTCATGTGCTGAGTAGTACTACTATATTAGGAATTCCCTCGTGTAGCCATTTCAGAGAAATGCCTAGTAAATGCACAAGTGCCAATTACGAAGATGTACATTCGCCTTCTTCAGCTGAACCCGTGCTGAACTAAACTGAATATGTGAGAAAAAGTATGTTTGAAGGCAATATGAGAACGACAAAAGTGAACATAGCCATAATGACCTTCATCCAATTTCATGGAAGCCTCACTCATATAAACTCCATCCGGTGTCTAAGAGTATGGAATTGGATATTCTTGCCCAGCAAGTTCCAGGAGCTGTCAATTACACCTTCTGGACACGTTTATATGATCCAAGAGAAGCTATGTTGTATGGTAGCGAAATGTGTTCGCTAAGTAGTGTATAGGCTTCGCTAATCATGTCACTTAGATTAGCTATTACCTTCCCATGAGCAAGCATATTCTGATGCTCACCACCAACTTGGTTGTTTGCTACAGCAGTAAGTGCAATGAGCAGTTCAAGGAATGAGGTGTACCAGCCAATATGCTTAAGTTGCCATTATCTCCTCCATCGAACTTTCTGCAACATCGGCCTTTCCTTGCTGCTCATCTACATGGTTGTTTGCTACAGCTGCAAGTGTATTGAGTGGTTCAAGAACTGACCTGGACCAGCTTATAGGGTGGTTGCGTGCACTCACTCCTCTTGAGCTGTCAATGCCATCATTTCCTTCTTCAACCTTTCTGCTATATCAGGCTTCCCTTGCTTTATGTAACCATCAATGAAAGCGCCATAAATATGTGAATTGGGTCTGAATCCCTTTACCACCATCTGTGCCTGAAGATTCAAAGCTTCTTCCATCTTTCCCTCCCCACACAAACCCTTGATCAAAGACTCATAGCTTGTCTCTCTTGCCACAAAGTCAGCATTTCTCATCACATTCATGAAGAATTCCAAAGCATCTGAGGGCGATTTCTTATCACAAAGTAATCGAATCATCCAGTCAACACTCGACTTATCAGGGCTAAACCCTTTCATATGCATATCTTTATACACAAGCATAGCAGAATCAGCATCACCAGCAAAACAATACCCATTCAAAAGATGTTGATAAGTAACACAAGTACCCTGCAACCCACTCAACCCCATATCTTTATAGAGCTCCTCAGCCTTTGCAACTTCACCCAATCTACAATACCCATCAATCATTGTATTATAAGCCACCATATCAGGCTTCAAGCCCTTCGATCTCAACTCTTCCCACACAGTTTGAGCTTTCTCCATATCGCCTTGCTCGCAGTATGCCGCCATCAAAATACTATAACTACAAACCTTAGGCCTAATTTCCAATCTACTCATCTCAATCCAAAGCTCCTCCACCATATCAACCAATCCAATCCGATGAAACGCAAGCATTAGCTCATTAAACGTATGCACATTCGGCAATACTCTACACTTAATAGGTGGTTTTACATATTTTTCATCATCATCAAAAAAGAGCTCCCTGTACAAATCATACCCCAAAAAGCTCCCTTTAAGCCTAGAAACCTTCGAAATCAAGGCATTACAAGTCTTAACATGAAGGCAAAAACCACGAGACCGCAACAATCTCACAATTTCAAGACATGGGTCAACCTTATTAACTTCTAAAAACGATCGAATCAACAAATCAAACACAACAGGAGAAGATTTGCCTACCCTGTAAGTCTCAACCAATTCCCGGAAAAGTTTAGGCAATTTATGCCCTAATTCGTCGGACCCATCAACATCCTCCGACCCGGAGACCCGAATAGCTTCCCGAACGACGATTTGGGCCCGAGTATTGAGGTGGGTTCGGGCCAGAATGTGGATTAAAGTGGCGTAACAATGGAGGGTCGGAGGTGAGGAGAGAGAGTGTTTGATGGCGAATTTGAAGAAAGCATCAGCAACGCGAGGATTGTGGGGGATTTGAAGGAGGATTTGGGAGACTTGACGTGGGGTAAAGCCGCTAGGGAAGGTAGCGGCTAGGGTTGACCAACGGGATTTTCCGCGGTGGTGGACGAGGATGTTGACGGCGTCGCATACGGCGGTCTCTTCGTCGTCGGGATTTGAAGAGGAGAGAGAGTCGGAGGTGGTTGAGGCGGCGCAGGAGGAGGAGGAAGAGGAGAGAGAGTGGAGAGAGAGGTTTCCGGTGGTGGCGCGTGGGATCAGAGCGCGTCTGATGAGGGCTGATGACATTGGTGAAGGTAGTAGCAGGAGGGAGGCTGGGAGTTGAATCGAGCGTTTAGTTGTCGGAGTTTGGAGGTTGATGGTCATAGATTAGGCTTTTGCGTTGGGCCTTTGATTGGCCTATTTAATTAAATAGTGGCCCAATTCTTGGTTACATTTTTTTTTTTTTTTTTCTCAAAACAATTTTAAAGTAGCAACAAGGGTATCTTGTCACAACTCACGACTGTAGGTTGGTCTAGTGGTTAGAGGTTCTTCCTCTCACCGATATTGCACGGACATGGAAATGTGGAAACGTAAATTTTTATGCTAATTACGTTTGAATTCAAGCAAAATAGTTGTTGTGTTGTGTCTGAGTTTTCAATAAGTGTCATACATGGACACGCAACCCTTTCTAAAGTGTTCGTATATTAGAGCTTCTCAAGGCGTAGGTGTAATTGTGGCTTTCCTATGATTTATAGCTTGAATTATTGGAATATTCAAGATGTTTCCTAAGTCCTTGAATTATTGCTTGATGTTGGGTTTCTAGAGAGTGAATATGTATCTAACTTCACCTCCAAGTAGTGCATAATTACCTTAAGTAAATAAAGTTGAGAATATATTCCATTATTTGTGTAAATATTCTCATATTCCCTGGGATGATTATTCAACTAGACTACATGGAAGTTATATACTTCCCTTCCAGGTAAAGCATCACATATATGTAACTACCTTTGGTTAATCATCTGCTTGATGAAACCTTAACATTTTATAAAGAGAAGATTGATAACTTTTGAATTTTAGGTATCCTTTAGAATACTTAGCTATGAGAAAATGGGACTTATTCCTTCATATCATGTTGTATCATTATCCATTTAGTCCTTAGGCTACCCCTAGGGGTAGATACTCCCTACCCAATACTTATTTTGAAAGATCATAGTAGAATGTTAACATTATGAGAAAGTATTCCATCTTATATTATCATTATACCAATACTCTTCATCAGATTAGTAATTTTTAAAAATATTGAATCCAAGAAATATATGATTAGATTCTAATTATGTGTCTTTATTTTACAATTTTTGGATTCGTTGTTGGTTAAATCAGCTTAACTTATTCTCATACTCCGATACATGAGGAACAAAACCCAAATATCAAAAGGAAACAAAGAAAAACACATAAAGCAAAATCGATATTCTTAAGTGGGACAAGATCACAAGAATATGAAATAATATGCCTTATATTTCATCACTTACACTCTTGATGTAAAGATTCCTTTAAACATTCATTATCCATGCTTACATGTCACCATGGTAAGCCATAAGCACAAGATACTCCTCAGCTTCAATCACAAGCAAAGTTATATCCCTTTCTACAAATCCAATTCATCCAATTTACCCTTCTTATATATACATATACATACATAACCAATTAGGCAATTATACTATATGTCAAAAAAAAAAAAAAAAAGTTCAAAACTTAGGCCATGAAATACAATGAGATATCTCATTTTAGCCACCCAAAACACAAGCTCAAATTGGAGTATACTGAGGTGCCTTTCAAGTGTGATGGGTGCAAAGAGATTGGCATAGGATCATGCTATAGGTGCAATACATGTGAGTATGATCTACATATGCACTGTGCCATCCCAACTCCCTCAATCTACCACCCTTTCTACCCAAAGTGCTCCTTCATTTTCATGTCTCGGCCGCCCGGGAACGTGCCCCGGTATTGCAATGCCTGTGAGAGGGGAATTACAGGGTTTGTTTACCATTGCAACTCCTGTGGGTTTGATCTCCATCCCTGTTGTGCCCAGCTTCCCACTGTGTTAGATGGAGAGCTCAAATTGTATCTCTATAGGAAGGTTAGTGCATACTTAATGGTGAATTTTCATTATTGGATAGTCAATTTATCTTGTAGGCTACTATCTACTAGGGAAACAGGGTAATTAACAGAAAAGTCATAGGACTTCTTAGGTAAAAGAAGGAATAATATGCATTTCATGCTTTTAACAATACACAAAAAATTCATGTCAAAAAGATAGATTTCGAGGTGAAACAATTCACATGTACATTTCTTAATATCACAAGTGTAAAATCGAAACCAAATCGAGATTGTTGCTAGATATAATGTTGAATGAAATTTGAGGCGGATGTGTTACATTACAAGCTTGTAACTTCGAAATCATAGCTTCAATGTCACTATTTTGCCTCCACTTTTACTAATGTTTTGTAAATGAACAATTAAGGTGAGCGCCCCATGTCAAAGATGTGGGAGAAAAGGGAGAAGTTGGAGCTACAGATCATCAGATAAGAAGCACAATCTACATGTAGCCTGTGTCAAGGACATGTTGATCGAGACATGGCATGACTTGTACAATGACCGCGGCCTAATTTCTACTTCCACCACTACTTCTTCAATGGTAGGGACGACGACCAAGACTAATAATAACGTCGTCGTCCCAGGCCTGAAGGCGGCCCTGCTTCAGACCCATCATCACTATAGGTATTTTGGAGTAACTTCCAACAAGAGCAAGGGATCCAAGGTTCAAAAATGTTGTGAAATGGCTGGCATGGCCTTACAATTTGTTATCTCAGCTGTTTTGGGGGATCCCACTGCTCTTATTGCTGGGGTCATTGGCTCTATGATGTCTAGGTAGTACTAGTACTCTAGTTTCTAATCTAGTTCTGTCTCAATCAGTTGGTTTCAGTTATAGTGTTGAATTAGCTCTTGTCATTATGGTATGGTACACTTGATTGTAAGGATCAGGGGACTTCTAGTCCTTTAAGTAATGTTTTGGGATTCAGCCTGTGAATGAATAATAGGTATTAAGAAAGTTTTTCATGTGTTAGGAATCTGACATGATTAGAAAAAGAATTGTAGATATTTTTGGGTATGCCATAAAAAGAGAGCTTGCATGTGCATAAGGAGTTTTTTTTTTTTTTTTTTTTTTGTGTACATTGTATCAGTAAATCAACTGTGTAGTTTTTTCGATCTTTTATTATTATCGTTATCAAATACATTGAATATAATACAGCCATAGTAAGAGTATCATCCATTACATATGTGGTCTTCCTTACCCCTTTAACCCCTTCCCCCCAAATACCGCCCATTAGCTTTTGGGCATTTATCCCGAGATGGATCGGTCCAAGAGTGACACTTCTTACCATCTTAACAAAAAAAAAAAAAAAAAAAGTTGGTCCTGTATACATTTAGAACTCACTACATGATGTGGAATTTGAAGATAATCACTCTAATAAACCAATTTGCCTGCCTGTATTTAAGCTTCCAAAGTTGCAACTGAACCTAATATTCAATGCTAAACAATTAATCATTCTGAAAAGAGTGTTAGGTCATAACATTACTAGAGCTTTACTTAAAACTAATCATTCTCCTAGATTTTTCTTTCTATTGTGTGGCTTAAAACACATTCCAAATTCTTTCCAACAAAAATTTGGCACCTAAACAATCATAAAGACATACACTAGATAGAAGAGACAGAGACAGAAACAGAGTGGACTAAACATGGAACAATGTCAATTTGGCTATGTTTGATATCTATGAACAGAGAGAATCAAGTGTAAACGTTTCTAATACAGTAGTTTGATTGATCGTTTTGGTGAACATGCAAGTTCTAAGGCTATGCTTTACCCAAGAAATAGCTAATCATGTGTCATTTAGTATAAATTTCCCAAAGAAGCATGTATTTTGTTAGAGAAATTTGTGCCTAATTAGTTGCCTATGATTTATGCTCTGTTTTATCACAGTCACTATTAATAACATCAACTCATCTCACATGTAGTTGTTGGAAACTCTTAGATTTTGTGTTCTCTTTTCTTTTATGGGTGCAAGGAAGGCCACAAATCCATGCAAATGATTGTCAATTTCATTAGAGTACATCTCTGAGATATTTATTAGTACTTTATTAGTTTAATCAAGTTATGTTTGTTTCAAGGAAAATTTTCATTTTGGGTATCTGACGTTAGGCCTAATTGCAATTTGGGTACCTGTCTTTTCAATATTCTCATTTTGGGTACCAGAAATTTTAAAAACTGTATCATTTTGGGTCATTTCACTAACGGCATTAAAAACTCCGTTAACATGCTGACGTGTCATCAATCAAAAAATATTCTAAAAATTCTTAAAATGTTGTAAAAAATTCTAAATAACTAAAAATAAATATTGTCATAACTTTTGAAATTTTTTTGGTAATTTTTAGAAATTTTTTAAGAATATTTTGTTTAATGACACATCAGCATTTTAACATAATTTTTGACGTCGTTAGTGAAATGACCCCAAATGAGACCATTTTTAAAATTTCAGGTACCCAAACTGAGAATATTGAAAAGACAGGTACCCAAATTGCAATTAGGCTTAACGATGGGTACCCAAAATGAAATTTTTCCTTGTTTCAAAGTTCCTGATTTTGGTATAATATCTTGGATTTTTTTCCTGCATACTTTTGATTGCAAATATTATGTAGCTATTCTTGTATATTTTAGGGTCCATTCTCTAAAGAGAAAAAAAAAGTTCAGTTTAGTTAAAGTAAGCTCACTTTAATTAAATTTAGTCCGAATAAGTTGAAGAAAAGGACCTAAATTTAATGGAAGTTGATATAAGAGGTAAAGAATTAGACATCTAGAAAGTTCAAATAGGACCCAATAATTACCTTGGTATGGTGATATTAGATCCAAGTTTGACTCATCTCTTCCTTTGATGTATGTATATATTGTATCCACCAATTTTATGATTTGGAATTCAAGTTCAAAATGTTGGTTTATTGTTTGAATTTTTCTTACCAACATTACCATCAAAGTACATACTTCGCAAAAGTAAGGAAAATTATTTCTCGTACTATGTCATAGTAAAAATTTATCAAACCTACACGAGAGGAGCCGTAAAGAGTAGATGACACACAAGTTCAAGTGAAATTTCATTTTAGAACAACTGAATAGTAGGTAGAGTATCCACTAGGCCTGTTTATAATATTTTCTTTTTTCTTTTTAGTTATTTTCTTATACAATGAGACCACTCACATGTGTACTTCTTAATAGTAGAAGCCAATTGGCTTAATGGCTTATTTGTCCTTGACAGGAACTATATGGATGGGAAGAAACAATGGGTATGCCTTCCTGTCATGATATGGTGAACAAATTTTATAAAAGGCTTTGATTGAAAACTGGGAGGCTTGTGATTGACTTGGTGGAATTCTCCAAAAAATATGCACCATTAGATATGCAATTAGTTTATAATATCAATGATTAAACAAAAGTGTAAGAGTAGCTAATTATATATGTTTATTAGGGCAACACAGTTGATTAGTACCTAATTAACTACCTATCATTTAGAATGACAAATTTGACTTTTTGATAGTAATACATTTAATCTTCTGTCTCCTTTGGCTATCTGAAGAAAATAAAATTTGGTTGAGTCTGTGGATGAGTTATGTGGTTTCCATTCCTAGCTATTGTCCATTGTCTCACCATGCTGGAAGTAGGTCACTGCATGTATGTCACTTAATAATGCATGAATTTTCCAGTATTTTGTTACACTCTTGGTTGTTATAAAGTTGTTTGAGCCAAAATATGCAAAGTTAAGGAACTTTATGATGTAAGGTACTTGATTATTAATTCATGCTAATTCCTTTATGATGTAAGGTACTTGATTATTAATTCATGCTAATTACTTTAACAAATAATATTATTAATTAGCTTGCTAGTTTCTCCTCCTTTATTTTCGGTGTTTTTTCATGGGACGAGACCTGCCTGTATTTTCACTGGAATTCAGGTTAGGATGCAAATGAGCCAAGTTGGGTATTGTTGTACTCATATTCGACTCATTTGGTAAATGAGTGTCATATATATGTGGTTGGACTTGACCTGTTTAGTATCAAGCGAATATTGATTGAGTAGTAAATTCATGAGCCACTCATCACTAGTGCATCGACTTGTTTACAGTCCTAAAATAAGTAAAATCACCCATGTATGTTCAACCAACATCATTAAACTTCGAAAAAAAGAAAAATCAATAACATTTCCAATCACTCATGATTTTAAGAGGACTGCTCTTACCAGTTACCACTAGGCCAACCACACATCCGCGTAAAATAATACATTTATTTTACTCTCTTATTTTATTTTTTTTATTTTTTTTGTGGGTCTTTCCAACTTCTAAGTGGGGCTCCCTTGGCCTAAACTTCTCCTATAAATTCCCCTGAACTCTTATTATAGTCATGCATGGTGCGCTGCAGTCTGCATCAACATCACACACCTCACATATCCATTTCCCTTTTCTCTCTTTCCACTTTCTCTTCTCTCCCTTGAAATGGGTATATGCAGCTCTCAAATCACCAGAGAAAATGGCAACTTCTTCTTCCTGAGATCTAAGGTTATGATCATTCACTTAGATGGAAGATTGCAAGAGTTGAAGCAACCAATCACAGCAAGCTACATACTCACCCAACACCCAAACTCATTCATTTGTAACTCAGAATCAATGTTTGTTGATTCAATTGTGCCTCAAATCCCAGATGATGAAGAGCTTGAACTTGGTCAGATTTACTTCCTTTTGCCACTTTCTCAAGCCAATAAAGTCCTCTCCTTGCAAGACTTATGTGGGTTAGCCATCAAGGCTAGCATAGCACTTGGTTGTTTCACCACTCTCAAAAGAAGTACTTCCAATGTAGCCAAATTGGTTGCCCAAGCTCGTAGCTCGTGCCGGATTCTAACCGGCTTCGACGCCTTCCGAGCACTTCATCCGCATGCACGGCGAGCTGGTGGTGGCCGGAGAATCGAGTTCGGAAAATAAATGTACTTGATTGATTATCAAGCAGCTTCTTGTAACAGGACATTTCATTTTGGCTATGCAAACCAGAGGAAATTTTTTTAAATAATTATTTTCTTCATATTTGTTTTGTGATGTAATGGGACCAAAAACAGGATGTCCCTACAAGGGATGCAATAATGTAAATGTGGTTTGTAATACATTGCTAAGAGCCAGTGTGTGAACTGTGAAGGGATATGTAAAAAGGGCAACTATTAATCATTTATTTTAAGCCTCTTATATTATATAAGTGGCACATTATGGGCAGCAGCTATCTATTTTTGGTCCATATTATGCAACAGTCCAAAACTGGAAGATCCCACTGTTAAGTACTCAAGCTTAAAAAAAAAAAAAAAAAATGTTGCAACTACTCTTTATCTATTATTCTATTACTTCATTGTGAACACTTTTGTTCAATTATTAGGATTATGAGCTGGAGTAATGCATATATATGTAGGTCCAGAGATGTACTGGTGATACTACATTTTTAGATTATGGATCCACTTACACTTTGAAGATTGTGTAGCCAATTAAATTGTTGGGCCCATAATTGACATGTTAGCCAATTATCATCATCACAATGCAGGTTTTTAGCATAATTTAGTTTACTGTCATTCAGTTTATGAAACGAACATAGCCTTAGTTTGATTCAAAACAAAAGAAAAAGTAAGAACGAACTTATTCGTGGCTAGAGACACGAGCGGCCAAGGACAAGACAACGATGGATTAAGTGTAAGAAGAGGACCCCTGGAGTTGATAGTAGTTGACAAGTTTTGGCAAATGTTGAATGCATCTATTGAGGTTATAGTAGCTGTCTGCATCAAATTTTTATGCAAATTTTGGATAAGGGGCCTTAAATATCCAGCAGAAGAAAATTCAATCTCAGATAAGAGTGTTTTGCTTCTTGTCATTCAGTTCACCAAATCTCTTCTATGATTCGACACATATCCGAAAACATTAAAGAATCATCATAGATATTATTTCAGGATTAACATAACATTCCCAGTAAACAATCACCTTAAGTTAGTTTGTCAGACATTCCAGGCCCCCTTAGCTTTCTCAATCTATGTTATGTATCAAAGCATAATCTACAAAAGTGTCACATTCCAAACTAGTTTACACAGCTGCCATCACTTCAAACTCTGACTAATAATCAAAATTCAGAAAATCTAACATTACACTTTCTAGACAATACATAGCGTAAGACTTTGTGATTTGTTAAGAGGTTTTCTCGTTATGGAAATCCGTAGCGGACTTGGTCTCAGATTATTTAATTTTGTAGAATTTTTATTGGAAATATATCTTTAGTAACTACTCCAGGAAGATGAGATAACGGCTGGCTTGAAGCATGTCCCATGCATCCGTTGGTGCCATAGAGTAGAATTACACCCATTTAGAGCCAAGAGCTTTCTTGATAGCAGCAACTAGCTACTTGATGATGGCAAATGTAACGTTGAGTTGCCAATTTTGGAACATGAAGCCGAATTTGAATTATTATTCCATAGTTTTTTTTTTGGGTTAATTTTTCTTAAACGAGCCACACTTAGAGCAATTTTTCTAGGTTTTTTTTTTTCCTTCACAATTATAAATTTTCTAGTATTTTTCTTCTTATGGATTTCCTTTTCTCTTCCTCATAGCTTAGTACCATCTCATCCACTACTCAATTTATACAATCTAGTCTTTTTCTACCTCATGTCCTAGCCAGTAGCCACTAACCTTAACATTATAATATATAAATATATAAAAGAAGCATTTTCGACAGCGTAGGATGCACCACGTAAGCGAGCATTTAAAATTTTACGGAAATTTCCTGTAGTATCCCTGTACTTTGGCCTAATGCCAGTGGTGTCCACGCTTTTGCAATAATGCCAGTGGTACCCCTGAACTTTGACTTTAACGTTTTCTGTAATCTAATGGTTGACGGAGCTCCTTTCCGTTAGTTTTTTTTTACTATTTGACTTAGTTAATGTATGGGGCACTGTAAAATGAGTGATATACCCTTACGTGTTTTTTGTCCAAACACCAAGCCCAAAGGCCCTAAACCGAGAAAAAAAAAAAAAATAACGTGAGTCGGTAACGTGTCGTGCAATTTAAGCAGGACAGGGTTGTGATTATTCAACGAAGAAAAGTGGGCTAGGGTTTTGTTTCGTCTCGTGGATTTGGGATTAAGATCGATCGATCGATCAATCTGATGGAGATTCAAAAGGTGGAGAAGATGAAGATGAAAAAGAAGGGGCTTACTCTTAATGTAATTCATAAAGGGGACAATCTTATCCATAAATTTCATGATATACTCATATCAATGAACTCCAAACCCAAATCCATCCGAATATAATCTTGAAGCACAACTGATGCAGATGGTGAGGGAGTTCGAAATCCTTGAGGAGTTTAGGAAGATGAGTGATAGAGCCGCCGAACATGAAAAATTGAGTCCTGAAGATGAACACAAGCTTTGCGTCGAAATCCAGAAAGAGAATTACAATGCAATTGTAAATTTCATGAGGTACAAGAATATGAGGGCCAGACAGTACCCGAAATTTGTGAGGGCGATGAAGAGATTGGGTTTCAACGACATTCAAGCTGCTGCCCCAGGACTCGATTCCCTCACTGCTGAACAAGTTCTGGATGAAATACTCAAAGAGGATGCTGATTATAAGTCTAATCCTGATTGCATTATGTCTTGGATCGCCTACGATCTTCGAGTATACCGTGCTGGAAGGATGCCGCCGTATGTCATGACTGAGGATTTTGTGCGGGAAGTTCACGCTTGTGGTGACAAGTTGTTGGGTGTTAATGCTGATGTCTCTGTTGTTGCTGCTGACAAAATATGGGAGCTTTTGGATGAACGAACTAAGGCTAAGTGGCCTCTTCATGCTGTGCGGTTCTACCTCACTGAATTGCGCGCTGTCCGGGCCAAAACTGGGGACCCAACTGCCATGGTCATGCACAAAGTTTACATCCCTCATTTGACTGATGGCAAACCTCGCAGTTTTAAAGAAAAGCTAGGTCTGGTAACCCTTACCCCTTTGATCTGCACTTATGACTCAATTTTCTATGTTCACATTAGTTTTTGTTGCCATTGTTATTACTTAATGATGATATGAGTGCTTTTGGTTTATAGTGTCACTTTGCGTAATCTCTGAATGGAACTAGTGGACAAGTTTCTTGAGTATCATATTTGTGTGCGGCACTAATTAGTTGCATCCTTTGATATATGGGTTTCTTTTTCATGTTGCAATGCCATTTGAAGGGGTTGTTTGAGTTAAATTTGACCTTTTAGAGGAATATGTAGCTCATAGTGTTTTTGCTAGTCTATATTTGCTTGGGGTTTTTATGATCACTAGATCTAGGAGTGACAGAACATTACCATCTACAATGCAAAACTAATTTTTGAATGTGCTTGCCATGAAATATTGAAATTGCTCTGTTCTTTGTTGGGTACCGAGATTGAATCACCTTATTAGCTCCTCCAGATATCTACATGCTTGTATGAAAGAAATCAAAAGCGCAATTATTGAGTCATAGTGGTGGTGCTTATTCTATTTTCTTGTTTGTGGGTGATTATGGAGTACTAGAAATACATTGAATAAGGTATGTTGTTGTTTATCACTTTCAGCTTATGCCAATTATATGAAGGGCATTCGTCGTACAAAGACGGGTAGATGGATATTTGTGCAGGACCTCAGGAGTGGCTTCCGCTCCGGCAGCCGTGCTATACGTGATGCTGCTGCTAGAACTAGAAAGTCTACAGATAAGTTGAATCTTGATCGTGGCCTTCGCAAAAGCTTCGCTCCACAGCCTGTATTCATTTGTCGTTCGGAGAGGTTGGCAAAGATGTTACAATGTGAGAAGGCTCACCTACATCTATTCTGGGCTGCGTTAAGACGATTGGGCAATAAAAACCCTGAGGCGCTGCATAAGCTGATCACAGAAGAACGACAACAACTACTGGCAGAAGCAGCTGCTTTTGTTGCCATTGCTGCCGCTGGTGGATATCTGAATGACATTCATGACGCTGTTGATAACATAAATGGCAATGGCTTGGACTCAATCTGTTGCACTTTGGAGAGTGTGAAGTTGATGCTCACATTATACAACCGTTGGGTGCTCCACCCAGGCTGGAGCTTTGAACAACACGAGGAGATGCTCAAGGCGATTGAGACATTGGGCGGGAATCCATTTGATGAGAAGCAGGTGAATCCGAACACTGTGCTAGAGGTCATTGTTGATGTTGGTGATAGTTGCTTAGACGTTGAGGCGGTTGAGTTACACTTGGTAATCCTTCGACAAGTTTGGAAGGAGAACCCTGTAGATTGTTCTTGCTACCTCAAGGTTCCCAAGCTTGTGACTTCCAAAGTCTTTTAAGTTTAGCAAGTTCACCGCCATTGATATAGTAAGTTTACTGGCATTGGGCTTTTTGTATCTGCTCATCTCGATCCATACTAGTATAATCGGAGTATTGTAATAACCATTTGTAATAAAGTGGAGTAAGTCATTAGGACTTAAATAGTAATCTCATTTGTTCTATTCCAAGGTGAAACAACGAACTCACAACTACAATGGTAACAACATTAGTATCTGCTCATATCAATCCAGGGGAAAACTTATCCATGAAACAACCAATTTTAGGTTAGTCATTTTGTTACAAATGCATTTTAGGTTCCCTATTCAAGTGAAATCAGCGTAGTGCTGCATTATTATTTTTTTGGGGTCAGAAAGATACTTCACATTTTATTTACGTCATAGCAAACTTACAAGTCCTAGTGAAATTTCCACCATGTGACCATGGAGGTCGTAGAGATATATAAGTGTCACATTTTAGACTAGTTTAAATTAAGTTGTCGATCATTAGTCGCTGAATTCCATCTCGGCTAACAAGTATTTTATCAAAGGAAATGTATGTCGGCAACCATCAGCATATGGACACGCACACGGGAACAAACTAGTATGACAATATATATAAGGGTGTGTAAAGAAACAGAAGGAAGTTTACAATCCAAGGATTGGTCGAGCTCGCATTATAAATATATTGGAATTGTCATAGAAGGTGCTAGGGATTTGATTTCATCAGTTGTGTGCAGATTGATTGAATTAGAGGGATTTGATTTCATCAGTTGAGTGCAAATTGATTGGATTAGATCAAATTTGATGAAGAGAGAGATGGAGAAGAAGATGAAGATGATGGAGATTACAAGATATAACAAAAATGAGACCTATAATGCTTTTAGTATTCCAGGCGCCCAAATATACTTGAGAACGAATTGTTGGCTCTTAATGTTAAACAAGTAGAGACCATCATATGTCGCATTCCAGAAGCAATGTCGTCCACCACATTCACCTACTATAAAGTCATCGTTCTCCTTGAACGCAAAGAAGTGAACGTATCCACTCTCGTTTGGTCGTTGAATGTTGCACTCGTAATCTGACGACCCGAATGGCATTGTCCGGAAACTCCATGTCAAGTTAGTATAGGCAGCCACGTTCTCGCGAAAATCCTTGTGTTTGTATTTGCACTTACAATGCGTGTCTATCATTTCACCTGATATCCAATTTGTAATCACGACGTGATATTTTATGAACTTGAACCTCAGCTTGGCTTCTGTTGGATCTGCTCTAAGAGGGAGCATGATCTTACTTAGTATTACTAATAATAGGCATGTGATAAACCCAGTTAAGGGACTCATTTCTTTTTCCCCGATTCTTCTTTTTGTTTTAATTTTGGTGGGATAATATGGATGAGTGACTATTTATAAGGGGATCATAGTTGTTTAAACCAAGCTTAAGGTTGGTTATCTTCCCGGTTATACTGTCTTCACACTGCAAATCCGTTACTAAGCGACTGTTTAATTTGCTTAAAATCTAACATGAATTATGGATATCAACTAGTTGAGTACAAATCACAGAAAGAAAATGAATGCAGTAACTGTATATTGTTTTATTTCTAAGCATGACCTTTGGTTTGGGATTAGTTGCCTTATGATGTTGCGTGTATTATCCAAATGTATACTGGTTCATCAATAACATATGTATGTGGTAGTGAACGACGACATTGCGTGTGGAATGCTACTTACAATGCTCCATTCATTTCCTGCACATCTACATTCTTGTATAACAGATTTTACGAGCACAATTCTTTAGTAGTAGTAGTAGTGGTGGTACGTACGGTGGTGATACAAATTTCTTAAATGTGGCATTCGTCTTACAAGTACAGGCAGATGGATATTAGTGCCATAGCCCATCAATGGGGGCGCCGCCATAGCCGCGTGCTGTGCTCCACATGTCGAGGTTTTCGACACTGATTTGGCACCTGCACAATCATAAAGATCTAGAGGATACACTAGCTAGATACAGCATTGAGGTTACAAGAGGGAGAGAAACAGAATGGACTAAACATGGAAACAGTACGATGTCAATTTCTCTATATGTTGGATACTATCTTAAGAGCAGATCAGATGATCTCTAATGGAGAGAATTAGGTGTAAACGTTTCTAATACAATTGATTGATCATTTTGGTGAACATTGCAAGCAAGTTCTAAGGCCATGATTTACCCTGGAAATAGATAATGACGTTCCATCTAGTATAATTTCCCAAAGAAGCATGTATGTACTTGGGGAAATTTTGTGCCTAATTATTTGCCTATGATTTATCATCTGTTTTATCACAGTCACTTCTAATAACATGACCTCGTTAGTCGTTTCACATGGGATAGCTGTTGGAAACTCTAGATTTTTGTGTGAAGTACGATTGATTGTAAGATATTTATTTATTAGCTAAATTAGCTAACATTCACTTCATAGATACCGACTTTCATATAATATCTTTGATTTTTCTTTCCTCACTTTTAGAATTTGTTCTCTCTTAAAAAAGAAGTTCAGTTTAGTTAAAGATCCAAATGATAAACTATATTTTAATCCGCCTTCTTGGCCTTACGAAGAAATTAAAATTTGGTCTCACCATACTGGAAGTAGGTCCCTTCATGTCTTTTGATACCTAAATGTTCATGTATTTTGTTACATTCTTTTGGTTGTTACAGAAAGTTGTTTTAACAATAAAACACAAGTTATGAAACTTTGTGATGTAAGCTACTTAATTAATTTATTCTAAGTTTACGAAATCATACTATATACATGTCTTAATATTTGGCACGAAATCCGCCTTACTTTGCATTTGCTATCTTTTTGTCTTGTAAAACTTCAGTAAAATGAGGAATCAACCTCCAACAACTCATAACTATAAGAGGAGTAGAAGACTGCTTCTACCTTTACCACTAGGCCAACCCCACATCCTCGTAATTTTCTTTATTTATTTAGAAATATTGGTCTTTCCAACTTCCAAGTGGGGTTCCCCTGGCCTAAACTTCCCCTATAAAATCCCCTGAACTTATAGTCATGCATGGTGTGCTGCAGTCTGCAATATCAACACACACCTTGAATCACATTTCCATCTCCCTTTTCTTTCTCTCTCCTCTTGTCTTCTTCCCTAAAAATGGGTATCAGCAGCTCTCAAATGACCAAAGAGAATGGCAACTATCTCTTCTTGAGACCTAAAGTTATGATCATTCACTTAGATGGAAGATTGCAGGAGTTCAAGCAACCAATCACAGCAAACTACATACTCACCCAACACCCAAACTCATTCCTTTGTAACTCAGAATCAATGCTTGTTAATTCAATTGTGCCTCAAATCCCAGATGATGAAGAGCTGGAACTTGGTCAGATTTATTTTGTTTTGCCTCTTTCTCAAGCCAATAAAGTCTTCTTCTTGCAGGACTTATGTGGGTTAGCTATCAAGGCTAGTATAGCACTTGGTTTCTCCATCAAAAGAAGTTCTTCCAATAATGTCAGTTTAGCCAAATTGGTTGCCCAAGTTCGTAGCTAGTGCCGGATTATAACCGGGTTCATCACCTTCCGAGCCCTGCATCCTCAGGCACAGCGAACTGGTGGCCGGAGAATCGAGTTTGGAAAATTGTTGTATTGATCAAGATTCATGTAACAGGACATTTCATTTTGAGTCTTTGACTATGAAACCAAAGGCTTTTTTATTTTATTTTTTTTGATGTGAAGGGACCAAAAACAGGATGTCCCTACAGGGGATTATTGCAATAATGTAACTGTGGTGAAATTGATATGTATAAAGGGCAACCATTTATCATTTTAGGCCTCTTATATATAATATGAGTGGCACATTATGGGCAGTAGCTAGCTACTCTTGGTCCATGTTTATGCAACAGTCCAAAATTTGGAGATGAACTGTTAAGTATAGCAGGAGGAAAAAGAAAGAGTGAGTTGCAACTTGCAACTACTCTTTATGTGTTATTCTATTAGTTTCTTTGTGAACTTTCTGTTCAATTATTAGGATTATGAGCTGGAGTAATGCATAAATATATATATGTAGGTCCAGAATTAAACTAGTGGTGATACTACATTTGAGATTATGAATCCACTCATACTTTGAAGAGTGTGCAGCCAATTAAATTGTTGTGTCCAAAAGATTATATATGTTGCTAACAGAATGACATGTTTAGATTGCATGTACTATGAGGTCCTGATCATATAGCATCTTTACAGTGCAATTTTAGTTCTCATTCAGCGTCATTCAGTTTAAATGAACTAAGCTTCAATATGATTCATTAGGGCATTGATTTCACTCGATTTATTTGGTTGAAGACTTAAGGTTAGGAAGGAAAGATACGTTAATAAACCATGAATGAATTTTTTGAAACAGCTCATTGCATTTGTATAATCGATATTGGGACAAACAAAGAGGGGAACTTTATTGATGGACACCACTAAATAAGAACCATAGAAACATCATCAATCTGGTCGGAATCAAAACTATATTTGGTTTCAACTAAAGCTGAAAACAATGTACTAATGTTGAAGTTATGAACAAGTTAACAGTGCAAAATCTATTTATTTAAATCTAATAATACAGTGTAGACTAAAAGTTTCAATAACCATTACTCAGCGAAAGCCATTGTAAATTTTTTCCAAACATACGCTGCAAGGTAAAAATTCTCACGCCTTGCCACACTGAGTGGCTGAGGGCAGGACAACGATGGATCAAGTATAAGAAGAGGACCCCTGGAGTTATTTGTAGTTGACAATTTTGGGCTAATTGAATGCATCTCTTGAGGTTACAAATATAGCTGTCAGAATCAAAACATTGTTCAACTGGATAAGGGGCCCCAATATATCCAGCAGAAGAAAATTCAATCTCAGATTAGAGCTCTTTTAATTTGCTTCTTGTTACCGGATCTCCTCAATGATTCGATACCTATCCGAAAACAATGTAGAGTGACAGATAATTCAGGTTTCAGATAACATTTCCAGGGAAAAACTGATCCAAGAAAACAATCAATTTTAGTCACTTTGCCGGACAATCTAGGCCCCCTTCCTCATTTATGTATCAAGCGTAACCAACATAAGTATTACAGTTCAAACTAGTTAAAATAGTCGTTATTACATTCTAACTCGACTATATTCAGAATTCAGAACATCAGGTAACACTTCATAGACAAAGATAGCGTAAGGCTTTGTCAGAGTTTCTTGCTTTGGCAATCCATGTAGCCGACTAATATTCAGAATACTGAATGATTTAGGATTGGATCCTGGATGCTAAATCCAATTGAGTGAACATTAACAATTCATGAACCAACAACCAAAGCATGAAAGGAAATCTGAACCTTTGAACTTCAGAGTAATTTCAAACACTACTCACAATCTGATTCAATGAATGAATTTACTTAATAAAGGGATCTGAGGTACAGAACCATCGCATTTATCTAAGATCTCACACAAAGCATATATAACAATGTTAAAAAAGTAATTAAAGATGCAGCATTCATGACTTGAAATGTCAAATTCTTTGGTTTCTTTCTGCTGGTTGGTTAAGCTTAGGAGGGGGGCTTCATTTCAGTCTTGATAGCGGCAGCCAACTGACTAAAAGCTTCAGTCCAAGCATTCTTCATCTCAGGTGACCACATATCTGGAACTGCCTCTTTTATCGTTTCTAGCAATGCATATCTTGCCACCTGGATTCATAAAAATCATTAATTGAAGTCTTATTCAAAATTAGGATCTCGATTGTGTGACATGTACCCAAGAATAAGAGAACCATTTTGTTACTTGCCTCAAAATGTTCATCCACAACTCCATATTTGAAATGGGTGGAACCCAAATGCTTCAAGCTCGACTCTCCAACAGTCACCTTGCCAGCCTTCTTAAGCTGAGCAGCTGATTTACAAGTCTGACATCGAGCACCATCAAATGTCAGACATGACAACAATGCATATCTTTTGACAAATATGATATGTTATTGCAATGTTATTTAGTGGTAACTGACAGAATAACATTTCTACATCCATGTAAATTCATGTTTTCCATGAAAACATAGCTTGTTAGTTATGTGCAGTTAAGTAGGGGACAAGATGGAGTTAAGGGATGAGGGAACGGACCATAACAAAGACAGACATGGCGTGTGCTTTGAGCTTTGGGTTCTGATCCAAAGGCACATCTGAGTCCCTTAGATAGGAGAACAGTTTCTTTGCTGTTGGTGCAATTTCAAAGATCCTGCAAACCACCAAGTTGAGAACAATGTGTTAACAAATGATCCAAGAGAAAAGATCTGGTACAGTATCAAAACATAAAAATTACTTCAAGAAGAACTTGAGTCCCATTTCGGCAGAGTTCTTTTTCATGACATTCCATGATTTAACCACAAGAGCCTCCTGCTCCTCGGTAAACACTACCACAGCTTAACCACAAAACACATCAAAGCCAACTAATTATCAGCACACTAACACGATATATAACAGTAAAACTTCAAGGTTTCAACCAAAGGTGACCGAAAGCGTACCATTTGAAGCAGAAGAATCAGAATTTCCGAGACCCATGGCTTTGTATTTCGCGAAAGCTAGTAATGCAGAGTCTGAATATGATTTATGAACAAGAGTTGCAGGTATGGAATATGAAGTTTCAGAAATTCAATTCAGACTCTTTAAATAGGAGCAAAATACAACTTTTCAGCACTACGTAGAGCCAGACTAGAAGCAAAACCCAATCTTGCCAAGAAAAAAACATGGACTGTCTTTCAAGGCTTTGACCAAATAAAACTGTGGGTTTTGGGCTACATTCAGTTGAATCTGGCATATGAAAACCAGGGGCATGGGAAAAGTGATCTTAATCAATAACCAAAAAGTCCACTAATGTTGGGCTCTTTCTTCTTTGACAAGCATATTAAATAAGTCAACTGGCTGCTCCTTTATCCATCATATACCAAAATTACTCCTGTGCAAAATTAGAACGATCCAAATTGCCATTACTTAATGCCTGACGACTGTCGTGACCTAACTCTGTCCTCTATTG
The DNA here is from genome assembly GCA_030267885.1 of Mesembryanthemum crystallinum. NCBI lineage: Eukaryota > Viridiplantae > Streptophyta > Magnoliopsida > Caryophyllales > Aizoaceae > Mesembryanthemum > Mesembryanthemum crystallinum. Next base: position 17,631 of record BSSO01000037.1, on the reverse strand, counting down.
ATCACAACTTGTATATGGTTCAAGGTAGACTACATACACCTTAATATCCTTGGACACCGCCAATTGGTGCGATCTATTTTGTAATTCTTGTAATTTTCATCATGTTTTGTAGTTTTCGTTCCTGGAATCTGATTAATAAATCTCAGCACTCTCCCCTACTGAATACTCATGGCATAAAAGTGAAGCAAATTTCCATGGGAAGGAAAAGGATTTCGTTGTTCAAGTGCCAATTTTTCTAGGAAGATGTCTATCAAGCATAAGCACCACAAAAGAATCATGGTTTTGATATTCTGCGTAGTGGCTGCGGAAACAGGGACAAGCAGCATTTGGAGCTTTACAAGCAGGCATAGCAGCATAAACATGCATTCCATCTAGATCATAACATTTGAGAACAGAGTAAATTACAGTGTCTGAAAAACAATCAGATTCTTGGATTAGTGAGATACGTTTCTGAGTTGATGATGTACAGGAACAGAACTGGCTTTTCCATCACCTGCTCTTCATGAATGTAAGCCAGTGCTAGGATTAAAGAGCTTGATTGCAAGTTCATATTCATATTCATATCATATCCAAATAGCCCAAATAAGCTTAAGGCCATGGATTTAAGCCATATTGCAACACAAATGGCCCCATCCAGTGAGATGAAGCGATGATGCCAACCCACATGTATCAGCCATCTGATACAGAATTTGACTAAGAGGATAGACATGCAAAGAATTACTTCCTTAGGATGCCAAAAAACCATCTACCATCAGGCAATTAGTGCAAAAAAGAAATCCACAATACGTGCCAGGATATACAATAAGGGTGACAACAAAGGCCATTCTAACCACATCCGTAGTTGACATCAGGATTATTAGCACGAGAATCAAACGGAATCTCAACTCTCTCTTTCACAATGCAACGGAATTCACCATCTTCCATCACCGGGACTTTCCCCGGTGGGCAATCTGCCATATGTCTCTTCTCTTCGCCAGCTGGTTGTTGAAACAGGGTCAGGACTTTCATATTTGCACCTTTCTTGCTAAGCCTAGGCTCAAAACCAGCCAAACTAAGAAGAGAAATCACACCAACAAGGGTAATCATCGTCTTGGCAGTTGAATGAACCAGAAATCTCAATCCTCCCCATAACTTGTTAGAACTACTCTGAGTTTGACTTTTCTTCGACTCGTTAGCGCCACTGCCATTATAGCCATTTTGTGAGTGCTTACGCATGTACGAAAAGCGTGAAAGATGCCCATTGTCCAAGACCAGGGAACGAGAAGAGCGGGTTGGATATGGGGGAAGCAACAGTTCATTGTCATGCTGCACCTTCATACCAGCAAAAGCTTCTGCCTCTTGTACAATATCCAAGTGCTGCCCTTTGTACTCACTGAGCTTCTGAAGCAACATCTTACGGCTGTACTCAATATCCCCTATTGCAGCTTCTCTTTCATATTGTTGCTGTTGTTGCATAGCCTGACAGTAATCTTATTGTATTAGCCACATCACAGCACATGTAATAGCCTGAATGTGTGTCCTAGAACAAGCAAATCTTAACTATATACTGCTACCTTCACACAATTTCAGCAATCACAATTTCAATATGTTACTCACCTGCCGAATATCCTACTGTGAAAGCTTGTTTTGCAAAAATGCGACCTACATATTGAGGCTGTTGCTCTCTTTCATTTTGTTCGGGGGCAGGGGGGAGGCAACTCCATCACTCTAGATCTATAAAGGTCTGTCGTATCATCTACAGTCAAGCATTGAGGCCTCACAGTCACTTGCCAAATTTACTGTGTTTCTAGTTCTTGATTTGATATTCCATGTCCGGGTAGAGGAGTCAAACTAATTCATCCCAAACTTGTTAATTTATCTCTAGAGATCACATGAAGTAACAGTTTGCCACCAAGATAATAAAAAGATGAACACCTCCAATTCCCGCTACCTTTCCTAAAGGTAAAAAGGGCAAGCTTAATCAATAACCCAATATTGAAAACCCTTTCCCCCACTGCCCATATTAGAATAAACCACTTTAAGTCAATAGGCAAATTGCGAATGAACGAATTACGTCCACATTTCTAAGATCATCATCATAAAGCAGAAGGTAGCTGTGAGTGTGTGACACTTATATATAGCAGGAAGAACAAAATGGACACCCCAGCAACCCAGTATCATACTAAGTACTACTTTTAGTTAATTCCATAATTAGTCAAGAGGACACGCAATCTTGGTATACAAAATGGGAGAAAAGATCCTACTTTTTAAGAACATCCAGATTTTCACATCACCATAACTTCCCAACATTTTTAACCCTCTAAAAAGAAATTCAAAACACAATACCCTGCACAATTGGGTTAACAGTAGCATCACAAGTAGTCAAATACCCTCAATCGACAATATCAAAAGCAGGTTACAATAATGCTGCCAACGTTACCAATCTTCAAAAACAACCCAATCTCCAATCAAGATTTAAACTTTCTTCAAAAACCCTAGAAAATATCCAGAATTGCGGAAATTACCTGCAGAGAAGCGAGCTGAGACTGAAGAGAATCGAAAGCGTCGCAAATGTTCAAAAGCGCCTCAGCCTCATCATCGGCTTCATCACCGATTGAAGAAGAAGGATCTTGAGCACCATTGATGCTCTCATCTCCCACAATCTGGTCTTGAATTGGTGGGTTTGTTTTGGGTATGCAATTGGCGATTTTGGAGCGTAACTCGGAAGCTCGAACCAGGACCATCCCTATCTTCTCTTCGTCCATTTCCATCTCTCTCTACTTTCTCTCTCTTCTTTTTCTGTCAGTCACAAGAAGAAGAAAGCAGTGGAGAGTGGACCGCCAAAAGAAATCAAAATGAGGGAAGGAAGTGGATTCTGGGGTTTTAGGGCAATTTCCATGTGTTGTTGATTGCCGCGGGATGACAACCACCACAACATAGATTTTATGACACCCTTTTTGTTTTTGGCTACTTATTTTTTTTATGTTTCTCCAATTTTGGCCTTTTCGATGGTATGGATTTTGCTCAATTTAATTGAATGACTTCAGAAAAAAACTTTTTTTACAAAAAAAAAATAAAAAATTCTAATGGTGCAACTTAAATAAATAAATAAATATAACCACTTGGAGAAGGTCTCTCAAAGTATGTTTCTTTTTTTGGATTAGATTGTAGAGGGGAACCCTAGTAGAGGAAGCGGAGGCATTTGGTATTGTTTTGGGATTCACACATCAATACATGTCTTTAAAGGTCTTATTACTTTTAAGATTGACAATGCCAAAACCATGGGTTATTTTGAAGTTGGGAAAGCCAACACCTCTGGTGGTACCGTATGCCACTTTGGTAGTTGTTGTTCTACCCCTAAGAGCCTTGGATGTTGGAAACCCAAACAGGTACGAGATGATCGAAATATGTATAGTCCAAATGTTATAGGCCACAAAAACAGGTGGTCAGTGAGACTTGTGACCATCTCAAATCATATTGGATGAGGACCTAAAGGGATGTTGAAGGGCACTTACTTAGGATCTTTTGAGTCGCTCTTATACCTCAAAAACCTTTATACGAAAAAAACTCAATCAACTCGTAGAATGGTTTGAACATATCAATGTACAAATGTTATAACTCACAAAACACGCGGTCAAGGAATTGCTAAAATATTCTCTTGAATTGCCTGTTTGTGTATTCTCCATTTTCAATTTGTTCATTTCTTGAATAAGTAGTCATTAGTGCTCTTTCATTTTACTACTCCTAGAAATGAAAGTTTTTGCTTCTTACAAACTCATGCAAGTTACCAGAAAGAACAGTAGGGCCTGCTACCCTGTCAAGGAGTTGACAAAACTGATCTTTCTTAGCTCTTACCATTACAAACAGGATCCGCCGTCCATCACAAAGAGTTTGCAAAAATGCTACAAAACAAGCCAAAAGTGCATCCAAGTAAAAGCCAAACTTATTGCTCTAAGCTTATCTTCTCACGCTTGAACAATGAAGTTGAGCCACAAACTATGGTACCCCAGTGAGACTAATATTGATCAAATAAGCTCAAGACCAATAACATGCAGGAAAATGATCAACTGTGTTGGCTTTATGCACAAATTGCTGAAATCCTCGCTATCCAATCAGCAAGGAGCTTGAGTCGGTTTGATCAGTATTTGTCTCTTTCTCTGGCGCAATATATACGCAATATGAGCTCCCATTTTGATTACTCGAATAAGTCTTTTGGAAACTGGTAACGGAAGGAGAAGTTATGAGGAATCCATCCAATGCCTTTCTTCCGACTTTTTCGATGCTGTTGATACCTAAAAGTCTTGTTTGTCTGAGGATCTGCAGGGAGAATTTGCTCGATAATCCCCCAAAAGTCGGCTGGATGTAATCCAGAATCCTTCACATAGTTGTCCACAATCTTTGGCAACATGATCTTGTTGTCTTCTTTCTGAACTCTGTAGTTGCTCAACAGATAATCGCCTCTTGCTGCTATCAAGTCCTGGAACACAGTCCTTGGTGTGTATACACGAACCTAGATAATGCTTCAAATGAGTTAGATTCTTAATGAATCTGACTTGAGTCTAAAAAGTAATGCAAAAACTTGCTTACACTTGGTGCACTGTACACACCAGGTAAAGTCATCCCTATGCTCAATAAAAGTCATCCACAATCTGAAAGAAAGTAACCTCTACTAAAAAATTTAAGGGGCAGAGGAGTTTTAGAAAAAAATTCATGGGGTGGTGGGGGTGGGGTTGGGGGGAGGTACCGGAGGATCAGAGTGGCATCCACAGCAAAGGGCGAAGTAGGAAAGGGGTTCAGGGCGATCAATCTCAAACCATTTTCTTTTGTCTCCTGTTCTGAATCTTGTTCTAAGATGGAATAGCCGGTGGAACCACTACAAGAGGATGGATACATAATTAGTTATGCGAAGAACTTTAGTGATACTGAATTGTGTAGTGTGTTTTGTGGAGTAGTAATTACTTGTCCCGGATGAGGCAATTGACGACCAAGAATGTACTTCTGGATCATGCCTACACTGACAGTACGACCTCCTACATTATAGGCAACCTGCATTGTATCACAAGTATGTAAACAAGAAGATGTCACACATATATTAATATATAGTCCAGGAACTAGTTAAGTACAGTAGGTTGTTGGACCTTTGATAGCAAGGATACTCTTTTAAGCTTGATTTGTGGAATACCATAAACTAGAAATGCCTGTGCATGCCCACATATAAGAATTGATTATTAACCCCTTGAAAATATTGCAAGGCAGAAACTACAAACTTTGCTATTAGGCTATAAAACTCTTACATGCATCACGAGCGCATTGTGCACGTTAATCCAAAAGGCTAGCTTCTCCTCATGCTTTAGGCTGCTAGCATTTATCCCCTCTAATTTCTTAACCAGTGACCTGCAGGAATGTATGAAAGATCGTTAAGAGAGATGAAAAGCAAAAGAAAATCGTTTGCCAAAGTCTTAGAATTTTCAGTTCTGTAAAATGATGATCAAGTTACCTAAACTTTTGCAACATGGGTTCAATTTCCTTTAGTTTGGGATTGTCCCTATATATGTGCAGAACCTCGACCATTTGGGAGTAAGGTCCACTGAATTCCCCATACCCTCCTGCATAAAAAGGAGCGTCTGAACGCAAATCAAGTGATGAGTTAATCCTAGACAGAGGACTCCACAAATTAGCAGATTCAGCAAGAGGTGAGCCACTAATCGATGATGTCAGCGAGAATGCTGTTGGTGATGCATAGTCATGGTTGACATTGGAATGTGCTGCCAATTCACAGTAAATGGCTGAAATGCACCTGATCAGCTCCTCTGAAATCCAGTTAGCTGTCTGATCTGTAGCACCCTGACTAGATTTATGGTCGCTAAGATAGTCTCCCAAGCTGATTACAGAATTCGAGCCTTCACCAGTAGGACGCTGAGAAGATAAGATTTGAACCCACAGTTAACATGAGCATCTTGTATCTGTGGAAAATCTTGCTCGAGACAGTTTTTTCGTTGTCAGACTCAGAAACAGGATTTTGAAGTTATAGCAGCTTTGGACTTGTTCATTTCATTGTTTCCATACTGCAAATGGGTTCAGTTAGATTCAGTTATTTAAGTTTCTTTATTTCTCACATACTACTAATCATTCCGTTGCCATTCAGTTTAGTTCATTGTCTTTCTGTTGAATTGATCAAAGCACGGTGCAGAGTTTACCCAGCACATTCACACATATTTTACAGTTCTTTGAAAGTGAAACTTGGCATATATATGTTTACCTCATATAGTTTCAAAGGCATGGAATGGTAAGAGTAAACTGCATCAGGAACCTTTCCTATCAAAGGAGATGACTGAATTGTATAAGCGGAATGCTGAGACAATGATGAGTGGCTGCGGTGATTAATGCTAGAATCAACAACCCTTTGTTGCTCAAAATCCTTATCCGCTTCATGGCTTATCCTTAAAGGAATGTCGTCATCTTGACGCATCTGTAAACTATTTACTTTGGTGTCTGTGGACAACGATGCTAGTTGGTGATCAAATACCTTCCTATACAGTGATAGAAGATGTCTTTCCAAATGCTTCACTTCTATCTCTAGGTTTGCAATTTCTTTGAGAACTTCTGTGGTAGACTGAAACATGGCAAATAATATAACTTAGCAATATGAACCAACACAATTCAAACTGCCATATATGAAACTAGATAACTGCAAAAATGGAACATTAGGATCAAAGAGTTTACTACCTGTGGCATTGGAGATCTCTGAACTTCAGAAACAGGTGTCTCCATTCTCTGGACTTCACAGCTTTCTGATAGCCTTTCTTTCCAGTTTCTTTCTAGATAGATGACCTGAATACAGCGCGTTGTTAAGCTGAATTGGAGGCAATAGTTACATTATAACCATTCTCAGCTTCCTTCATTGCAGTCTAGCTAAAGCAGTTTTGCTAAGGGCTTAGCTCAGGCTTTTGTTTTGTTATTTGAAGACTCTGATTTTTATATAAGAACTGGAGTCTGTCGTTAAGTTAAATGGTCAGTATTGACCATATTTGAACTTCTGATTATGGAGTGAAATCAAAATCAAGTGTTTTATAAAAAGATAGATCAAAGATACCCCACGTTTAGTATGAAGTTCCCGTGCACGAACTTTTACTTTAAGCACATCAATTACCCCATACATTAACTAAAGACATGTTTTAATGCAAAGGTAGTCCCCATGTATTAACTTTAAGCACATCAATTACCCCATGTTTAGGCCTTTACTAAAGATAGAGTAAGGATATACCGAAACAAAAGTGCAAGACAGACAGAATGGCACAATAACAATGCTACCTTTTTCAATGGATAAGATTATGTTTACTTCTACTGAAATGAACTGAAGACGTACATTTACTAATAGGAAATCAACTGCAGTTTACTGAACTAAACGAGCTGAACTGAACTAGCATCAAGTTCAGAAGAATAGGCCTACAACTGATTGTCAGTATATGCTGCAAGTACTTTTATACCGCTTATTAGCCAACAAAAGGTGGGTTCAGATCTCTCTCAACTGCTCAAGATTCACTGCAGATCAGACCCAGCAGCATTAATTGCAAGCAAGTATAATCCAACAGTTTCTGACAGCAAAGCATAGATGGTTACAACTTACAAAAGACCCAAAGGTACAAACACCCTCCATTAATTGTAACTTTGTAAGTACATACACAAAATCACTGAGATAAGGAGAGAGACAACTCACACGAATGTGTGTTTTCAGAACAAGGGGGAAAAAAAGTAACTTAATGGAGCTTTTTGATACAGTTGCTGAGAGCAAAGTTTTAAAAGGAGGGTATGTTTTTTTGACTAGCCCTTTGTCAAATTGAAAGTAAAACCACTTATTCTCTTGCTAATGCTAGCTTTTTTCAGTGGTCTAATTTTTTTGCATAAAAAGAATTAATTGAAGGGGTTTTTTGGGTGGCTTTTTGGCAGTAGAAAGTTTGAGGTAAGAAAAGACTTGGCTCGTCTTGGTTCAAAACATAGATTTGCCTTTGCTTTTAGCTATTTGCAAAGGAGGAAAATGGCGCTAATAGGCTGCAAAACAGAGCATATTATATGGTTGCAACAACTTTATGCTTTAGATGACATCTTTGTAAAATGGAATTTCATCTTCTATTTATTTCTTGACATGATGTTGAATTTTCAAATGGTACTTGTTAGGTAAAAGAAAAGATATAACCCCATAGCCATTACTAATGAATTAGACATCTATAGGAAGATTAGTATGAAAGATTCTCATAAAATTTAAGATTTTGAACAAGTATTCGTCAATCTGAAACCGAAATGATCAAACTCAAACTTGAAAATTGGCAAAGTTTTGGAAAAGAGAAACCGACCCAAAATTTGAGAACTTTGAACAAGCATTTGTCAACTCAAATCGAAATTGACCAGACCTAAAACACCAACTCAACCAAACGATTTGTCCAGTCTACTTATGCAGGTAATACAACCTGAAATATGAATACAAATTGGTGTTATGCTAGAAATTTTCTGATTATTTAGTTATATTTCTATCCAACTCGATCTATCCTTATCATTTCATTACAATGTTTTTGTCTAATATTCAAACAAGGTCAATCCAATATTCATAATCCAATCATTGTCATTCAAGCATGGAGGTACCTCTTTAGCTATAGCATGCAGAAAAAGAAACTCATACGTAAAGAAGTAAAGCTCCAAGTCTTTATTTGCTCTGCAATGCATTGCCCCCAAAGTGGAGTAATCAAAAAGAAGGATAAAAGGATTTTTACCTCAAAAGGGATGAAAGCCGAAAGGTAAGGCCAATCCTGAGATAACCAAATTGGTGTGATGTGAAATTACTAGTTCCTTTTTTTGGTGGGCTTTCATTGTCTAATTACTCATCTCTGTGAGAAAATTTATCTGATACAGCCAAATATGTTCCTTTTTTTGTCTAGTCAAAGACCCACTTTTATGTAGAAAAGTTTGGTCTTTTAGAGCATGCATTTACAAGATTGATCCTCTGTTAATACAATGGGAGATTTAATTTAGATGATGGATACTAAATACTTTTAGGCGTGATATCACTTTTCTGAAAGTGATATTTCGACCTTCTAGGAGAGCAAGCGGGTTACACGAAATTCACTTCGGGATATAAAGAAGTCAATTCAATATTTTCGGAAAAAACCGAACTCATTTCTCACAACATATGCCATATATATAGACACATGGTCAAAGTAGTTAGAGCGGCTATTTAGTTATTGTCATCTAATCATTGGCCAAATGATTAATTAAGCAATAAATAATAACCAAAAAAAATAACTACTATGTCCCAAGTCAAATACCCATCAATAACTGGCAAAGCAAATCCCACTAAACCGTGAGATACTGCCAAGGCTTGGATAAGCATTAAAAACCAAATGAATACTTGGCAAAGCATTAAATCACAAAGGAATACTTGGCAAATTTGGAAAAAAAACCTCCACTATTAACCAACTTGTGAAATCTCATCATTTTTGCGGAAAACTTCTGAAAATTATTTATGTTATAATGCAACTTTATGTTAATATATCCTTTTGCCAAATATGACCATAACCATGATCTTATTTTTGGGTATATAACTTTAATTATGTATAACTATAATTCTTTTGAGAAAAAACTTTACTTCCTTCTTACTCTAAAATTCTCCAACATCCTCTGTGCATTCTTATGAATTGGTCATATCAGTTCATTTAAATTCTTATAGGACTCTTACTAGGATCGTTGTTTTTGGTATCAGTGGCTAATCTAAAAATAATTTAAATGATTCGACAAGATTTTGAGCTTAAAATAACATTTTAAAAGAAAGCATCTCGTGTATACAACTTTGTCATTTTCTTCACCAAAGTAGCGAACCGACAAGTGTTGATGTGTTATATATATATATATATATATATATATACAAGGGGATGAGACAAGAGATGAAATACATAATGTAACAAAGAATCTTTACTGAACAACAAGTAGTAAAGTTGCTCTGTTTAACCTATGAAACTGGCAAGGGTTTTATTAGCTAAGGAACAATTCATTCACTAAACAGTTGCATTCTCTTGTTAACTACATATGAACACTCTCTATCAGGTCAAACAGGGCAAAAGCTAATGAAAAAGCCAGTCAAACATAAACTTAATTTAAACTTGCTAGCTAATATAAATGAGGAGGCAAACTACTACTACAAAGGAAAAGCTATACAAGCCATTATTAGTTCACAACTAGACATGAAACCTTGTGAAAACAGAAACTTCCAAGATGCTCTTATGAGACTACAGCTACCAATTGACAATGGCTGAAACAATGGATGGCTGAAGAATAAGGTTACCCAAATTATAGGAACATCAGTTCACCCTCATCACTGCCTGATCGATTTAATATCCGCTGTACTAAAATTGAACACTTGATTTTTATGGAAATAGCTAGCTACTTCAGCATAAAATTAAGAACAGTTTGTCAGTTCATCTGATCCTCCCATCGCTCAGCAGGCATATTCAGGTCCCAATTAAAAATCTCTATTTTAGCACGCTTTATTCGAGTCTCCACCTCCACACTTTCATTAGAGCTTCCAGAGCTAGAAGGCTGATCAATATCTGTCAAATATCCTGCAATCAAGCCAATGTAAACAGGTTGTACAGAGCATACAAACACTTGCAAGTATCATACCGGCCATAAAACGCGGCCTACTTCAAAAGGTTGTCTTTGCAGCAAATTTGTTACAAGAGATGAGATTTTAAATATAGTGAATGAAAGACTTGAGAATTTGATTCATGTGTGCTCCTCACATTACAGATAATATGCTCTCATCTTGTATAGTGCATGCACCTACGGTTGGTTTTTTGAGGGGCTCTGAAGCACGGACACCTTGGATAGGTGTCGTGTTGCATGTTGGACGTATGGACACGACATGCACCGACACGACACATAAAAACCTTTTTCCTCCCCTATAAATGGCACTTCCCCATATCAGTGTCCATATTCGTGTCAGTTTGACCTAGACCGGGTGGAAGGGCTGGGCGATATTTGCTGGAGCAGTAAGGAGCACATCTCAATCCCATAAGCTATTCCAACTGTAAAGATGTTAGTGAGGTTGGCAGTTCGTTGGGGTCAAACCTAAATGTAGGTTTGAGATATTCTTCATCAGCCTTTGTGCATCGTTTTGGAAAATTCGAGAAAAGAAAGAAAAAATCATCTCTTAATCTAATACCCAAGGCATCAACCTTGCCATTTGCCCTCTAGGCCAAGGCCTTAAGGATATGTAGTAAGTAATTGCTATCTATCATTAGAAAGTCTATCCTCTATTATGTAGAAATTTAGCTCACATGAACTCCAAAGCACCTAGCTAAATCTAGCATGGATAAGCTGTTATACCCTTGTTTTCATGATCTCTCTAGAGCCTTAAGATTCATCAAAATCCGACATTTCCCAATAAAACTAATCAGGTTAAATTCGAGGGGTAGATCAAGTTCACTACAGTAATTTGTTCTAGATCATGATGTAAAATACCCTCCTATCCATTATATCATCTTCTAATAGTATATGCTTACATTTACCTGTGTTGCTGAAGCTAGCAGACAGCTCTGACGCCCTCTCTACGCCATCAAATCTGTAAGGAGCAATGTTATGATTATTGCAAGGAAGGCAACCTAGCAAATCATTTTCGATGTGATCATACCTGCAGGATTATGTGTAAACCAAGATCAGCATCAACGTTCACAAAACTTGCTAAGAGCTAATAAGAATATACTATATAGTAAAACAGATATGAACTCACAATCCCTTGCAGAACTTGTTGACAATATTAGTAAGCGCAATGACTTTTGACCTCATTTCCTTAACTTCATCTTTGGTGTACTTATCAAATGGCTCCTCTATCAACCTCGAGAGCTTCTCAACGTTGGCTTCAAACTGCTGTTGCTGGTCTTCGAACAGATTCTTTTTAATTTCTTGCTCCTCCTTGCTGATCATGTCGCTCTTGAATAGCTCATCCCCAAACATATAAAATGCAAAAACATAGGAGTAAGAAAGAGCTCGCCTTGACCTGAATAACATGTACATTCCTTTTTCCAACCAGCTAACGTCTTGAGCTCCTGACTCCTTTTCAACTGTCAAGATCTTTTCCTTTCCAATCTTCTCAAGTTTTGTCTCAAGCTTCCACGAATCTCTATGAGCTTTGAACCGATCATAATAATGGATGTATCGGTAAAGAGACTTTCTTGCAGCTGCAACTTCGTTTCCAGGTTCCACGTAGCGACCACATTGATGGTTATAGCTCTTTGCTTGCAAGCATAACCAGCTAATTTAGAGCAAAACAAGCATTTAATCAAATCTGATATTAGGAAAAATCTTCTGTAAAAATATTTCTATTGTGACCATAGTTTAGAAAATGAAAAAATAAATAAATAAAAAAAATACTCCCTTTGCCAACATTTAAGGTTCAGTTTTGAACTTTTGTTGTCAAATTGAGCTTGACAATAGTTTAGATACCAAAGAGTTGATATTAATAAAAATAGAATGGAGGGTTAATCAAGCAAGTTCATTCTAACTGAATCGCCCTCAACTGAATGAATAGTAATATGTGTGAGTAAAGTAAATTACAGTACTGAACTGATTACAGTACTGAACTGAATTGAATGCAGTATGGAAACGATATATGAACAGAGTTGTAGTGCATGGAAGATCTATCTTTCTATTCACGAATAAGCAAAAGGATTGTTTAAGAGAAAATGACAACAGCAATCTAAGCTTACCAAAAAGGTTTTCCACATACACATCTGACTATATTGCATCCTCCATTCTTCTCGACGGGCTTGTGACATGAAGGACACTTCTTTGTATTAACCTGAATCCACTTACCTGTTAATGTTTCATCTTTGCACTTCTTGTTCCACAACTCCCACATCAAACACGAACAAGGAGAGTGTGCTTCTGACAAACAGCTAAAACAGAACTGTTTACCACATGTACATCCCACCTCGGAAAGCACATCACTCTCGACACGAATTGCATTTCCGCAATGAGGGACACTAGGGCACCACTTAACAAATTTGTTCTCCTCGATGTATGATTCTAGAAGAAACCGATCAAATTTCTCGACTAGATTTGGTTGTCTCTTGCTTACTAGGGTCCTTATGACGGATTCATCACATATGGTATTGCATTTGTGTGCCATGCACCTAATTCGCCTGCTTTCTCCCTCGCTTATCTTTGTGATGAAATGCTCTGTCCAGCCTAAAAGCATAATACAAAAACTACTCATGAGTAAATGTAATAAGAACGTGTTTGGCATAGCTTCTGGAAAGTCTGAGCTTCTCTCCCGTAATTCAAATTCCCTTGCAATCTTCTCCCTCTACCTCTTCTACCTCTCCACCTTCAGCTTCTAAGAAGTTACAAACAGTGCCTAGCTAGGAACCAAGAAGCAAACATTTCAAATATGAGCTTGTGTTTCTTACTCCCTTAGGTTTTTCTTTTTTAGCTTCTTAGAAGCTGAGTGGTGAGGTAGAGAAGGTGGAGGGTAGATTGTGACGGATATATGGGGAGAAGGTCAGACTTTCAAGAAGTTAGGCCAAAAACACACTAAGTTACTCTAATGGCCTGGAGAGAAATTGTAATGATAAATAAAGGTGCTCACAATTGTTGCAAAATGAGTGCCCACAATCCATTTGTGTCACCTCATTGCTCAACACATCCTCCATGCAAACATGACACATGAGGGTTGAAGAAGAAGAAGAAGGTGATGAGGATGAGCCAAGTTCACGGCGTTCTACCATTTTGACCCCAGCTTCTGCACACAAGTGATCTTTGCCCCTCTCAACAAACACCATAACCAGCTTATCGACATCCCAATGATAATGAATAAGTAAAGTTCTGGCATGGTGTTCTCCCACCATCAATAAATCCATTACTCTTTGCAACACCTCTTGCTGAAAAAAATGCAACTCAAAATGCATGCATTAGATATATTACAACAAAGAAAACTGAAACGATTTCAATAGTGGTAAAAGGTAATACCTGTGCAGTCAAAAGAGTCACTTGTGATCACCTGAATGAAACCAAAGGGTGTTACACAGAATTTGACCAATATCGCAATATAATTACGCTTCCAAAATTGCAAAGGATTCAATCAATCATTGCTTCTAGAAACAAATTTTGTTGCAGATTATACTGCCAAAGTACTATGGCAATTTAAAGAGATGGTTTTTTACTTTGTCGATTGCCAACTTTTTCAATTTGCTTCCAGTTTCCAATCTATGTTGACCATAAGTTCTCTGTTACAGGAACTTTCATTCTACCTTAACTTTTTAATTAACTCAGATTATCAATGATAAAAGACTGTTAATCTAAAACTTTAGCCTAATATTCATCAAACTAATTAACTCCCATGTAAGTAAGAATGCAAGTCATCTAATAGAAAAAAACAGAGCCCTTTCAATCGACGTTGGTTCTATATCATAACCGACCTCATATGGTGTATTTCTGTAAAGTATTGATCATTGATTCTCGAATTGACCAATTCATTGGTACTAATTTTTTTTTTTTAAACACAATCACAAAAAGAACTAAACTTTCAATTGAGGGATTGATTTCAATGTTGAGAGAAACTCAAAGTTGCAGCCTTTAGAATTGAAATCTAACACAAAATCAATCAAACTGATGAATTAAGAACCTGGCAAGATGGGGTAAAGAGGGTATCATCGTCTTTGGGTTCTTCGAATTCCAAAGCGTCTTCGCCTTCAGAAGAGTCCCCGCTATCAGCATTGATGTTTCTCTCTTCGTTATACAAGTATTCTTCCTCTGAAATTGACATGTTTTTTTGGTGGGCTAGGCTACCCGGATAGAGATCACATAGAGAGAGCTGGCAAAGTTGTTGAGTTTGACTGGAATTTCTCTAAGTTTTTCTTTTTCTTTTTTTTTTCTTTCTCTTTTTCTTTTTTATTTTTTTTTCTTTTGAGTTAAGACGAAGTGTCTATCCAAATCACTCACGATTTCTCGCGAGTCTATGCAGATCACTCACGATTTATCTAAAGTCTATGCAGATCACTCACGATTTCTCTAGAGTCTATGCAGATCACTCACGATATCTGTTGTGCATGATAATTTGAAGGACTTTATAAGGAATGCGAAAAAGACTATTCATGTGACTCATAATAAGTAACGCATGTTGTGGCCGTTACGATTCTAATTTGGAAGGAAAAATAGACCCTAACGAAACGCATAGAAGGCTATGAGCAACAATTATGTTACTCTCTTTGTCCATGGTTGTTCTCTTACAATTCTACCCAATTCTAGTAGCAAAGGGGATCAGGAACAACTTTCACATGAATCTTACCCAAGATAGCCTGATTTTATGACGTAATTGACGGTACTATTCTTTTTCGGAAGTACAGCAAAACCCTAACTAAATCAATAGAAATCCATGAGCATAAAGTAAGATAGTACTTCCACCATCCAAATTCAGTTTCTCACTTTGTATGTTATCCTTGGAATTTATATATCCTATTTGTTAATAAGTGTTATTTTTTGATCATGAGGTTTAAGGTTTTTTTGATTGCTACAACTTTTATGTCTCATCAAACCCTAAAGACGATTTAACATGTATAATCCACTTCTCTTGGATACACAAGTACTATATGCGATTTTTATGTAGAAATATAGCTATCATTTCCAAACAGCTTTTATAGTATTGATGACAACTACTTCGACCAAGGAGAATTAAAAATTTCAATTATTTGTTTGGATTCCTAACACGATAAGAAAGAAAGGGGACAGAACCAAAAAGAAAGTAAATGTCAATTTTCCATTGTTTGGTTTAATATCAAAGAGTTAGGCTTTGATCTCCACAACTTATTTTTGTTTAATTATGTTGATTATAGCAAAAATCAACAAAAATTAGTGGAATCAGTAAAAATCAATATAATCAATAAAAAAAATGGTAAAAAAAAATTTGACAAAAATCTACAAAGTCGCTCTTAGTAGAATAAATTGAATAAAGAAAATCAAACGAAAAATCAATAAAAAAAAAAAAAAAAAAACAACAATCAACATAAATGTCTTCATAACTTTCTTTGCATCAAAATCCTTCATCTGTGGTGTGGAAGTAGAAGGTTTCTTAGACCATTGATATTTGAAAATACCTGTTTCAGATCACTTCCTTATCCTACAATTACCCATCAAACCAAACACTAAAATTCAAAGAGTAATTACCTCAAACTAGTAAATTTTGACCCTTGATTTATAATCTATCATCTTTAATCATTCATATATTTGCTACTTAGTTTAGAAACCTTGTCAAAAATTCATACATACACATGAAAAGCTGACAGACTTGTTCATAGAAAGGATTCGATGGAAGGAAGTATAAACAGAGGCAACTAGACCACATCAAGAATTTCATCTCAACAATCAACATGACTCGTTGAGTCGTTGGTTACATAAAAAAAAAACCTGTAAAAATCTTTAAAAGAGCAGCAACACCTCCAACAAAATTAGATACTTCCTGACTTAAATTAAGAACAGAGTAATCTGCAGCAGTCATGTCACACGAATCATAAATGTAAAGATCATCATCATCATCAGAGGCTGAAAAAGAGCAACCAGTTGTGATAAACCCTTCGACAGTTATATTGCTTCCATTTTACCACCTTAATTTTCTTCCACTTCGTCAACGTTGATCCGGAAAAGGTAATCTTCACCTTCTAACTCATCGTGATATAGGCACATTGATGGCAAGTCAAACCTCTCACTAGGTTGTCTAATGTTCAAACATTTCGTCCCCTGCAATTGGCAAAAATAGAACCTCACTAACACTCATACAAGTCTTTTAAAAGAATCATCTTGAAAAGAAAGCAAATTAAGAAATTTCATACTTGGTTTGGTTTGAAAAGAAAAGCCGAAACTTTTAACTGGATGCACATGTGATTGGTTTGAAATCCATAGATCCAGCATGAGAATTATGAAGCAAATCCAAGTTTACTTTATTCAGAAACCAGGCTGCAAACTCTATACTAGACAACCCTAAGCCTATATTTTCGCCTTCTTAAGAGTCTAAAAGAAATATGAAAAGCCATGTCAAACTCCACATGTTTAGGCACCATTGCACTATTTTATGGCAAGGCAGTATGTACAAGGTTGTTCAGTGAACATTCTTAAACAAACAATACATGCTCACAACACTTGAAACTAAACCCGTTTCACAAGAACAGATGCAATACTAACCTTCTTTAGTGTATAGAAGAAATAATGGAACCCAGAGCCAAATGTACTATATTCCATTGACCATGTAAAACCTGGATCTTCAAATAGTGGCCGCCTAAAATGTGGCTGCAGCAGAAGGCAAGGAACAATAAGTAAGAGAAGCCAAGTTGTAATCTTTTGTTTATCTACGAGTTCAAAGGCACCAAACAATTTTGAAATTGTACACACCTGACCGAAAGATATTGATATGAAGACACCATCTGGCTTCAATACTCTATGGATGCCTTGAAGCATTGCCATGACTCTCCCAACTGTTGCAAGGTTTGGATTCCATGGATCACCACTGTCCACGAACAATACATCCTTCAATGACAATTGTATTTACACTTGGCGGATTAAAAGCAAATTACAATAAGAAAAATAGTGTGTCCACTTCAAAAACATTTGTTCATTTCA